>CAAKHD010002035.1:122882-169445 GCA_901007705.1 Fistularia tabacaria
GCCGGAGGCGGGGGGGGGAGGGGGGGGTTAACCAGCGAGAGAGAGAGAGAGAGAGAGAGAGAGAGAGAGAGAGAGAGAGAGAGAGAGACCAGACATGCAGCCATGTCAGTGATCAGAGGAGGCGACTGACAATGTTAAATGACCTCATGCAGAGAAAAAGGAAAAAAATCCATCCAGTCGGCCGAAGGTAATCAAATCACAGAATTCCATGTTGGGGTTTATGAGTTTGTAAACGGCACAGGAAAAGCGACTCGATAAAAGAAGAAGTCATGATATTTATATTTATTTGGAATCAAAGCTGACACGGAGCCGGCGCCATCGGTGGATTTGCCCTCTGACACCGAGAGCGTCTCTACGAGTGCGTCTATTAGAGAGCTGTCTCTGGAGGAAGGTGAAGGAGAGGAGAGAGCGAGGTGTAGGTGGAGGGTGGAGGGTGGAAGGGGTCACCTACCGTCCAGAGGGTTGGTAAGGCCACTGCTGCTCCAGTCAAACTGGACGGGAGGGAGCGTCTCCTGCTGAGAGGAGACCAAAAACTCGTCAAATGCGGGGAGGGGGACATGCGTTCTGGTGCCCCCTACTGGTCGAATTCAAAATGTCAATCCAGTGGGAATGACTTCCCGTCACATCGGCACATCTCGGGGTTCGGGGGATCTTCTGTGTTTTTCAGAATTCAGACGGTAAAGGTTTTTCAGGTGATCTGTCAGGTGGCACGTTCCCGGGCAAGTACAGGAATACCTCGACTTAGGGGTTTAACTGGTGCTGTGACCGAGTTTGAAAATATCAAATTAATTTTCCCCATTAAATTGAACTGAAACGCTATTAATCCGTTCCCGCCCCCTGGTTTCGTCACGTGATTTTGAATAAGAAACATGGTTGTATTAAGTGCGTTTACCTTGAAGATCGGACGAAGGCGCCAAAGGAGGTTTGGGGGAGACTTTCATTTTCACGATATCTCACTGACGACTCCTCTATTGTTCCATGGACGAGTCCACAACACGCACACCTTGCTCATGTTTTTCCATGATTTTCTCTGGGCTACCTAGCGACAGGCAGCGCCTCCGACAAGCTTTAAACGTTGGTGTCGAACGCTCAAACCTGGGCTTGCATCACAAAAGCAACAAAACCCACTGAGCGACGGCTCAGTCTCGGAAAACTTGTAAGTCGATGCTTGTAAGTCACTGTTCCACTCAATTTCTTTGCTCAGTGCGCACCTCCACCTTCATCGGGGAGTCTTTGGTTGGAATAAAGACAAGATGGCTGAGGGAGGACTGAGAGACGAACATGAATGGAAGCAGCATCTTAAACCAGAACCCGAGCACTTTGCCGCCTCTGCGGGAGCTTCGGAGAGGGGGGAGGCTCATATCTTGGCTGAGACGTCGCCCTGTACACGTCCTAACCTGGGATTACTGGATTAGCTGTGGCGGCTCCCAAACCGGCAGTAAAGGAAAGTCGTGGGTTCCTGCCAGGGCCGGCCGCCGGCCCTCGGACGACGCCCTTCACGAAGGCTCGCGTTCAGAAACCAACGCTAAAAACGGCCGCCGCTGCTCTGACTTTGCACAAATCAGGTCAGTTCGAGTGGCAAAGACAAAACATCCAACGATGACACCTAAATGAGCTGGTTATCTTCTTTGCTCGTCCAGGGAACACCATCACAAGCACCAAGGCTGGATGTTTTCATGATCTGTGCAGGGAATACCCTTCCCTGCTCCAGGAGGAATATTCCAGGAGGAAGGTATAAATACTGAAAAAAGTGAAATATGCTCTTAGCTATCCTACCTGGACTGTGTCTGAGGGGCAGGGGGTTTTCTCCGGAGCCCCCGGAGGAGCCTGGGCTATTGAGGCGATCATCTCTGCTGCAGAGACGGGCTTCACAGGCTCTTTGGTCGGTTCCAGCATCCCCTACGGAAACATTTTTCTATTCAGCCCCGGGGTTCGGTTGCCTTGCGACAAGGCCCGGGAGGCGTCAGGGACTCACCAGGCTGGCGGCGTACATGGGCACGATGACTGGCTGTTTCTTCTGTCCCGTGAACAGCTGCACAAGAGAAGAACAGGATGTTAGGAAACGGTCCGCTTCCTGCAGCAGACCTTTATTCAACACCTCGTAAAAAAAAGAAACTCCCTTTACCTTCCCATCAGAGATTTCTGAAAGAGTGAACTCACAATGTTGCGGGTGTCGATGCCCAGGCAGCAGAGAAGTGCTTTGTTGCAGTAGGAGCCCCCCCACTGGTGTCTGAGTCCGAACGCCTCGTGGATGTCCTGGAGCTGCGTCCACACGCCGTCCCGTGGAGCCCTGCACCAGCCAAAGCCTGTCAGATCCACCCATGACGCCTCAAAAGATTTTCAATCCTCAATCTTTAAAATTCCCCCGTGAAATGCGAAGAAACCGCGTTTGAACCGGCAAACTCGACAGGAAATCGGAGATTTTAGAACGATGCTCACCTGTCACGGCCGGCCTCTACCTCCTGCGGCTCCAGCAGGATCTTCAGGGGCGCCACCTCGTCCTCCACCTGGGCCACGGCGCTCTGCGGGAAGCTGCTCTGGAACAGCTTCTCCAGGCGGCTCGACAGCGTCGCCTGCGGGCGCAAAAGACGTGATGCTCGGAACGACCCTGGGGTTCACACCCTGAGAAATTTGGTTTTGACCACCGAGCACCTCCTGCACAAAACCGTCTGTGGTGATGCGTAAAGAGGACACAAGTGACGTTGGTCCTTCAGTAGCACCGACAAAGAGGCGGCGAACGTCAATCATGATGCTGATTCTCATAAGAATATGAATCTTAATCTTGTTTCCAAGTCCTGTCAGAGAACATCAGTGTTTGCGAGTGAATGTTCTCTCCATGTTCTTTCCAGGAGACCCTGGTCACAGCACACTGAGGACATGTTCTCCAGGCAGGAGTATGACGTAGCACGGGGCTAACACGGACACTCTGTGCAAGACGCTTCTGCTGTGTGGGGGGAAAAATAAAAAAATAAAAAAGAAACCCAGGATTGGGGTGGATCCGCAGGACATCCTGCATCCGGACGGGGGGTTTTGTGGCCCTGCCGGTGGCTCATCCAGGCCGCGCAGTGAAAGAGGAGCCGGTGCTGAGTGTTTGCACTACAGGCCTGCTGTAAATATGGGTGAGACCCACTCCAGGCTGATCTGGAGGAGGTTCTCGACATGTAGTATAGACCTCAGTGTGTGTGTGTGTGTGTCATAGTGCGTCCACAGCTGCAGCGCACAGACACCACCTACGCTCTGTGACACGGCTTTCCATTTGCTTGAGATGCTGTGTGAACGTGACCACAGTGTGAAGGCTGACTTTACGTGAGAAGAAAGCGGTCAAATGTGGAAACACTATCATCAAGCGCGCTTCTTGGGATGAAGATAAATAAACTGGGATGTTTCCAGTTTTTCTCTTGGAAACCGTGCAAAGACAAAAAAGTGTTAGCTTTTTGGTTGGAAGCGCTTGTCACAAAAACAAAGAGGATAATAAAGTGGCAATAATAAAATCGAATGGAAGACAAAATAGCGGATACTGGAACCAGCAAGCTTTTCCGGTATCAATGATCTTGATTCTACAATTTATATATATGTCTTTATATTTTCCGAAACCTATGACGATCAAATATATTTTCATTGGGTGTGTCTTGATTTCTTTGTGTTGCTTTGTCTCCATCTTCAATCCAAAATAAACAAAAAAAAAAAAAACTTAGCAATGGGGCCGGCAATGAGTTAACGCTGGTAGTTTCAGTCACTCTGTTTTTAAAATGAAAAATGTGCATGTGTGTGTGTTTGTAGCTAGAAATATAAAAATACACATGTATCTGGAGAATTTGTGCATTTGACATGTGGATGCAACAGATGAAAAATCCCAAAATTGAGATGGTTTGCATTAATCCTTCTGTCTGTTCAGGAACTCCTATCTTTCCTACAACGTGGATCACCTTCACTTTGTAGAGAGATACTGTTACTCTGGTAAAAACCTCCGAGGTCAGCGGGGGCCTGAAATGGTGTTAGAACCATAGAAGAAAACCTCCTGGACCACCGACGAAGAAGGTGTCAGAGCTAATATGAAGGCAGCTCCGTCTCCAGCTACCCTCAAGCTTTGGAGGAGAGGCATGATGGACCACCATTCATTAAAACTGGTATTTATCCAAAACGGCCTTGAACGTGTGTGACCAGGCACACGGTCAGTTTTTAAAAGACTGCTCACCAGCTGTGTTTCCGTCCTGCTGGTTTCCTTGCTGAGGGGAGGAGGTTCGCCGCCGTGCCACTCCCTCGCGCTCTCGTCCGGAGGAGCTGGCGTCTCCTCTGAGCCGAACGCCGCCCAGGACTCCCCCTCCGCCTCCGCCTGCGGTTGCTCCGCCTCCCCGAAGGCGTTCCAGGCAGCGTCCGCCTCGCCCTCCGATCTGTCGACGGCTGAACTGAAATTCCCGAAGCTGTCGCTCACGGGAAAGACCGCAAAGTCGTCTCCGCCGCCCTCCGTTGGAGCCGCCTGGAACTCAGGGGAGTTGAAATCGCCGAAGTCGTCGTCATCGGTGCCCCGCTCCTGCCGAGCATCGCTCTGCTCGAAATCGGCGAAGCCTTGATGGCTGAACGACCCCGCGTCACCGAAGTCGCCAAAGTCCTCCTCCTCATCGTCCTCCGCCAGCTGGCTGTGGTCGGCGGGCGTCGGAATGTCCTCCTGGAGCGGCAGGGACGGCGCCGACGCCGTGGTGGTGCTCATGTCGCCGTACTCCTCCAGAGCGTCCGTCGACAGCGTCCGGCCAAGCGAGGTCTCAGTCTCGGTTTCTGTCTCTGTCTCGTTCACGGAGCCCTTTTCATTGGACGGCCCTGACTCGCTGTCTCCGGCGGCGTCCGGCGAGAGGTCGCTTTCGCCAAAGGCCGCGGCGTCCTCAGCGCTGTCCCTCGCCGCGACGTCCACGCCGTTCAGAGCAGGAGTGTTCTTAGTGCAAACAGCCTCTGAGGCGGAGTGTGCAAAGGCTACGTCCCTTAGTTTGGAGCCAGGGTCTGTGCTGGGGCCCCGGTCCGTTTTGCAGGAGCCGTCAGCGGGGACAGATATGGAATCAGAGCTAGATATGGTAGGTCCAGTCCTGCTTGTGTCCCTGATGTTGTCCTCTGTAGTTGTTCCCTGTTCCTCATTACAGTGCTCGTTGCTGCGCCGGTGACCCCCCGCGGGACTGTCCGAGTCCCCGTCCGCCGTTTGGCCGGCGGGGGGTTCGGCGTTGGAGAAAGCAGCGAAGTCCGCAAAGTCCTCCTCCGAGCCCCCGACGGGGACGCCGCCCACGTCCTCGGCGGTTGTTCCTTTTAAATGAGCGTGGACAGAAATCTGCGAGGAGGGGCTTCCCTGAATGTCAAAGGTCGCAAACCCGTTAGTGAGCACCTCCGTGCCGCCGCCGTTGCAATCCGAGGGCTTGTTGACGGCTGTGCTGGTCACGTGGAAATCCAAGGAGCTGGAGATGACCCTCTTCCTGTCCGTTCGGTCTGACGAACTGCTGCCCACGTGCCCGTTAGCCTTGGACAGCTCGCTGGCCGGGCCGCGTGTGCCATTAGAAGAGCCGAGGCTGAATCCCACCACCCCGCGGCTGTTGAGGAGCTCGGGCGGGGAGGTGGCAGCCAAAGCCTGAGTCTGGTTGAAAGTGGTCGGGGTATCGAGCTCCGAGAGGCTGACGCTGTTGGAGACGGCCGAGAAAGTGCCAAAGTCCCCGAACTCGTCGTCGTCCTCCTCGCCGCCGTCGTCCATCGGGGGCGGGGAGGACGAGTACATGCGGATCACATCGGGCTCCATGGTTCTCTTGCGATCGACGAATCCTCCAGGCTACACCTGAGTCAATCGCAAAGAAAAGACTGTCACAGAGGAGATACTGACCACAACATGCAGTATGGCAACAAAGTACAATTTTTCTACATGGATCATATTAAGTGTAAAAGTTGAGGAGGCTTGTCTGGAAGACCAGCTCAGAGAAATGCCATTTCTTTCTCTTTTATAATTGCTTCTATATAAAAAAATGACCTTGGAACTCTGATGAACAGATACGGCATTAACGAGGCTCTCCATCTGTTCGTCAGACGGAAGGGAGTTGATAATTAATTGCATTAAGATAAATAAATAAAATAAATAAACAAAATCAGATTTTCATCTCAGATTCGTGTTGAAGGAGCACTCGTATTCCAGCGCGGTAACAAAATACATGCGTTGAGAAAAACAAAACCAAAGCGGCCCCATGGTGATGCGTGTCTAAGTGTGTGTTCTACCCCAACAAGCTCTACTTATTAACTCCCAGCGTTCATGTGATGTTTGCGCTGTCCTGAAAAATGACCTTGAGGCAGAAGCTGGCCGAGAAAACGTATACTGGGTTACGTTTACACCTGAACTTACGTTTACAGCTTTTATTTTAGGGATTCTCTGTAATCTTTTCGAATCTTACGAGTGAGGCGGCTGAAGAGGCAGCTGTAGGTAAACACCTTGTCTGCTGTAGATATTCTGAATGACATTTTTCTCCTATGTATTTCCTGGAGGCGGTCCAGAAGCCTTATCTTTATTTGCAGACGTGCCTGTCTCTAATTTCCTCGCCCAGCGGCGCTGTTTGAAAAGTCAGCATTGATAGCGAGATTTAAAAAAATAAAAATAAATAAACAAAAGACGTCACTGTCAGCAAAGAAAGACATTGGGAGGGGGAAAAAAAAAAATAGAAGAAACGTCCATAATCCTTGAAGAACTATCATAGCTTAGCTGCTCCCCTGGGTTACAATGAGAGGATTCAATGATGACATGAATAAAAGGTTAAAAAAGGAATTCCATCCGTCTTCATGAAGCTAAGCTCTCTTTGATGGGTCAGTTCATTCCCAAAGTTTTCTCAAATACAAAAGTAAATAAATAAATAAATTGCAAGTGCCAGTACCCTGAATTCCAGTTTAAGCCGTTTATATTTTTGACAGCTGCTACGAGATGCGAGCAGGCGGTTGCAGTCAAACTGCATTTTCTTGAGAAAACAAGCGTTGAACAGGACGCCCCGGGACAAACCGAATCGGTTCATGTCATTCCATCGAGAGTCCTTCTGGTGCCAACAGACACGCACGACATGTATGTGAGGAGGGGTTGTTTCAGGGGTGTGTACATGACAACTCGCAGGAATCTTCTTAAATACTCTGGAATGGCCCCGGAGTCTGCCACCGGGGGCCCCCCTCTTCAAATAAGGCACAGATCATGAATTCATGAGGCCTCCGGTCACAAAGTCGGCAAGATCTTGGCTAGAAAATCAGCAAATCATCCCTGGAAAGTTCCAAAGTAGACGGGGCAAAATCTGCAAGAAATTACTTAAGAATTAGCATGAAATTCTACAAAATACAACGTCCCTTTGTAACTGCCAACTGCGCTCTTCAGGTATGCTGAATTGTTTTGAAGAGTGTCGACACAAACAAACAAAGATAATACCCTTAAAGCGTGGTTATGTTTTGTGTGCAAGATTATTGTGCTTTATTGAATAATTCTGATTTGGCTTGCCATTTGTCCACCACTAGATTAAGCAGGATATTCCTTTCATTAGAGTAGAAAAAACAAATGAATATATCATTATCTTTGTGAGCTGTAATAAACCGGCAAATTGGACGACCGTAGTTGCTGATAGCAGATAATCATTTGAGATAAAAAAAAAAAACAACAACAAACAAACTGGACTTTCTTGACAAGTTTAGACGAATAAAGGGAGCTGTTTACACTCTCCGCCTCTGAGATGTGTTTGCACTGCTGCTCTTATCTGTCAGAATACCACAGGTACCAGAGAACAGCGCTCGACTGCAAGACCAGTCAGGCCAGGAAGGAGGTTGCTATGAACAAAAGGAAGGAACATTTGTGGACGGGGAAAGGGGGGACAAGTGTATTTTGCCTGGTCATGCTTTGACTCAATTCCAACTAAATATTTGATCTGTCCGCCGGCTTAACTCAAATTTCAAGGCAGACTGGGTTTACAACACAATGCACCATTAAAGTGGCTGCCAAGTGCAAGCAGCTGTTTTTCCACCACAGCTTTCGTTCCCAGCGTGTTTCCTTCGCTGGGCTCCTAATGCTGGTAACTTCACAGCCCCGATCGTCGGGTTCCGGAGGCTTTTTTATCCGCCGAGCTGGAGCCGAGATAAAGTTTGACAGATCCCCCTCTCACCTGCCTGACGCTGCTGTTTAAGTGCGGCTAGGTGGCTAGCAAGCGGGCAGGTTGGCGAGTGCGGAAGATAGCATCGCGAGGAAACTGACAGCTGAAGGGAGCGGCTGGATTAGTTTTGTTTAAGTGTTAAACCACTTATTCAATGAGCGTTCAGTGGAACTAATGAAACTTCAAGGCCGAGACGCTACCTGGGGGGGGGGTGGTGGTAGTGGTGGTGGTGGTGGTGGTGTAACGCCTAAGTTAGCTCGCTACCTAGCTTGAAGAGAGGCTAGCACCGCCCGTGTTTTTTAAACCTTGTGCCGGCTCTCCGACGGACTGGAAACCCCGCTAAATGCAGACGGGGAGTGTTCCCCGGGGGGTGTCTACGCGAAACATCGAGGTCGCATCCTGTGATACTGGCGAGTTCGCCAACTATTAACTCAACTCGCAGTTAAGTCTTGCTAACTACGCAGCTAGCTAGCGAACTAGCTTCTCGTAGGCTAGCTAGAAACAACAACAACCGTCTTCCGCCGGCACTGCTAGCTAGCACTGGAGCGTCAGCTTATCCTCCTCCTCCGGCTGGCGTTGACAGCAGGTGTCTCCGGGACAAAACAAATAAAAAAAGAGCGGTACCGACCGTGAGACGCTACCCGCGGGGGTCCATGACTTAGTCCGACGCCGCGTTGCCCATAAGGAGTCCGGTGGAAAGCAGCAGATCGGAGCGGGGCGGCCGAGACCGCAGCCCGAAGTGAAGGTTGTCAACCCGGCTGCTACCGCTTCTCCCCCCCCACCCCCGGCCTCAAAGTCACCCAGCATGCACCGCTGTGGAGGGGAGGACCGGAGCGCCGGAGCGCCGGAGGCCCGCTTTCCCCTCAAACTTTCTGCGGTAACAGGTAGCTGCTCTCCGTTGTTGCTGCACACGTCGGTGCCGGATGATGTGGCACATCAGGCCAAAACTTTATTTCGGCAAAAAAACGGGAATGACATTTAAGTGCAAGACGGAGAGAATAATCAAGACGTGCAAAGTGGAAAATGGTGTTTGAAAGTCATCATTTGTTGGAGGGGAGAATACATCAATTATGAGGTAAAATATTACCTACATAAGATCATATAAGTCTTTACTGATCACATGGCAGAGACCAACCTGTCTGTTGCAGCATTGCAGTGTGCAGACATCATTATGTCAAAGATATGAACACAGCTATAAAACTAAAATTAAAAAATACAGAAATTAAAAAAAAAACATGTATTAATTAAGTCTGACTTTTGGGGGAAAATACAGATGTATATTGTACAGACATAGGGAATATATAAATCAAACCATCCATTATCTGCTGCTCTGTGGGGATGCTGCAGCCTATCCCAGCTGTCATTGGTCCAGAGGCAATTCAGTGAATTTATTTTTATAATATTTGTGACAGCCAAGGGTGTCGGTTGAACATCCACATCCACTCAACCCTCCCCTTCACACAGGTGTGTTAAGCAGCCTGTGATTCAAAGTCCTCTGCAGGCACTGATGGGGTCCGAGGGATGTCCCGCACAGGTAGGGAATCCCTTCTCCCTTGTTTCTCCATCCTCCTCTCCCTCTCCGAACCCTTCCTTCTCGTACCTCCTCCGACTGCATTCCCGCAGACTGTGACGGTCCTGTTTTTGGTTTCATCTCCGGCCTTCCTTTCGCCCGGCCCCGCTCTGCCCAATTAGCCATTTCCAATTAGGACTGCTTGTAAAAGGGGGAGCTGTGATGTGCACTGTGAAAGGGGAAGCAGTGATGTCACAAAAGCAGGCGTAGGGGAAGCGCACCGTCCGTGTTGTCCCTGGCGACGGACGATGCACCCTTAACGCGGTCGTGATTTCGAGATGGAGACGATCAATTTACTCGTGTTTTTCTTAATTCCGACTGAATATCATAGGACTTTCACACCGTAATGTAAAACGGTCATAATTATGACGATATATCCATGTATCTCAATAGAAACATCTATCCAGAAATTTAAAAAGAAAAAAAATTCAACACCATTAACTTGTGCTACTTGGCTTCGCTTCGGAAAAATACGGCAAAGGCTTGGAGATGTTATTCTGTGTGTGTGTGGGGTTGGAAATAAGGATGGTTAACAATGAAGAAAACATTATTACACACTTCAATCCTAAATACTCAGATGTAACTTAGAAATAACACTGAAAAAACACTGAAAAAAAAAGTGTTCGGATGTAATTTTAATTTGTAAAACTCAAAAAAAGAAACACCAGAAAAGCACATTGTTTGATTTATTTATTTATTTTTTGTTCATTTGTGTCTCTGTGGTCCTGAAGTTCCAATTTTCCACACCATTTTAATGAAAAAGGGACAGTAGATAATGAGAGTATTTTGTGATGATGTAGCTGACGGCGTGGTTGACCTTTAACCCAGGTTCGTGGCTCTTGGACTCGTTGAAAGAGCCAGAGATCACCCATGTCCATCTCGGAGGCGCCTTCCTTAAATCCTCTCGTCAGATTATGTGCTGTGGATGATGAACTATCCCTTTCCCTACCCATCTTAAAGAAATTAAACCCTTCACATGCATCTAAAAAGGACCTTCTTACCTGGTTCCTGCTTTTTGCCTGAAAACATGATCAAATCACATCGTTATTAAATCCTTGCATCTCTTCATCAGTTCTTTTCTGTTTCCTGCAGGCCTGAATGGCAGGAGTTTCCATACAAACGTGGTGACTTCCTCAGATCCCCGTCTCCGAGGAGCGCTGACCTTCATCAGCAGGTCTCTGTGAGCCCGGCACCTTGCTGTGCTTCAGCTCCTTCATCTCCGTACCATCTGAGTGGTGTCAGAAGCCGCTCTCCTCCAGGAGAGGCTGTCTTGTCCTTTTCTGAAGACATCCGGATTTTCCATAACGTTCTTGCCGTCATTCACTCTGGCAGCCTGTTTGGTCCAGATCTTTACATGACATTTCCTTACGAGGATTCCATAAAGCTGGTTTCCACGGTTTTCCCTCAGCACCGGTGCGGCACGGAGGCGTCCCTTCGTTCTTGCTGAAAACGTGGCGCACGGGTGGCAAACGAGGAGCACGGGTTCACCCTTCTCCCTCTCTGGATATATGGTGAAGAGGCAGCGCAGGATGTGGACGGACATCTTCAAAATTGCTGTTATTCCATCCAGTCCTGTGTGTTTGCCACGTTGGGCCGGTGGACGTGCAGTGCCCCAACACTCACGCCATCCATGACGAAGAAATACAAGTTGCAGTTGAATTAGAAATCACTGATTCATCTTTTTTTTATTGCCATTTTCCACTTGTACAGTACCCGTTTGGAGGAGGTGAATTGCTCGTGTTGTCTTTGAACACATATACAGCAATTTGGGGAAAAAACAACAACAACAAAACAGACGAACGATAAAACAGAATTAGAGACATCACAGCTGTTTCAGTGAAGTGCGCACACACACGTCAATTCCCTGGGTTGCTTCGAGGTCATGATCACGTTATTGGGCCGATGTCATGTCGGCCCTTGCAGTCTGACAGTATGTCCCGGCGGCACTCGGGCCCCTGTGGTATCACAGCGTCTTTTCACAGCGAGGCCCGCGAGTGCCCCGACGGACAAACACAAACAAAATTAATATTAGGAGGATGCCCTAACTTTGCTCTGATATGGGGGTCGGGGGTGGGCTCGTATTGCTTTCTTTCCTTGCAAGGTGGCAGAAGAGGAGAATTCATAACTTACTTTACGTGATGAGAACAAGCTCCGCCCCTGTGTCATGATTTGCGTCTTTTCCTTTTTGTCCGTGTGGGGCGGCGAGGAAGCCGAGTGATCGGGGTGGGGGGGGGTTGTTTAATGAGAAAAAAAGCTACTAATGGGTAACTCGTAGCTTAATAAAACAAGAGGGGGAGCGAGGTAGGGGAGAAGGAGAAAGGCAGGTCGGGCCATTCATTGGGGTCCATGGAGTCAAGATTCTCCACCATCTTTTGCAGCTCTTCTTCGATAAAGAAGGACATGATGGACTCAGAGGTCTGGGTTTGTGTTACAGTCGCGCTCACAGCCGGCTCTGCCGTCGCGCTCGTAGGGTCCGACAAGTAGGGGGCGGGGACGACCTCCGACACCTGTGACAAGTGACGCGTTTCGTGCACGGACTGCAACGCCAACGACAGGCGGCGCTCGGCCTCCAGTGCCGAGGCGTGGCATGCGTCCTCCGGCGGCGGCAGCCGGTCGTCCTCGGGCTTGGCCGCCGACGGCGCGGCGACGGTCGGTGCCTTGCAGTTCCTCCTCCTCTTCCCGTAGTTGTCCTTGCAGGACCAGTTGGGATGCTGCTGCGCGTGCAGCTGCCGCTCGACCTCGGCTTGCTTGTAATACTTGGACTGCTCCTCGTTGGTCATGTTCCTCCACCTCTGCCCCAGCACGGCGTTCACCGCCGAATTGTTCGTGTTATTTAATTCCGCCGCCACGTTTTGCCTCTGCTCGTCCACAAAGCAAATGTAAGCGTTTCGAGGCTTTTTGATATACGGCTGGTCCCTGTCCTGCTGGTTGTCAGCTTTCTGCCAGCTTCTCTTCTTTTTATATGTCTTGGAGGGGTTTTTGGACGGAGCAGCGGACGTAGGAGGAGGTGCAAAACTGTACGCCATCCCCGTGTTCATGACCCCGAGAGGATGCAGGTATTGGGCCGCCGGCAGCATCACCGACGGGCTGTAAACCAGCGGTGTGGCCGGGTGACTGACGGCCGCTGCTCCCGGGACACTGTGGTACGGCAGGTACTGGCCATAGATGGACTCGCCTGCCTGACTGTTCATGTAAACGGGCTGCACGTACTGGGGGTGCAGCGGCACTGGGTTGAAGTTGGGAGCAGCCATCATTGGAAGTGGCTGCACAGAGCTGTCTCCAACGGGGAAATTCCCACTGTAGCCTCCGCTCTCGCCTGCCGCCGGCTGGGCATGGGTGTTGAATTCTATTCCAGCGGATAGAGGAGTGCTCGGAGGGTTGGCTATCTCCCCTATATCAACTGTCAATAAATCTGTCCTGATTAAATCCATGTTGTTTTCCCGTTTCGCCTCGCATGTAGATCCCAGTGCATTGGCCACAAATTGTTCACAGTGTGGCCGCTGTTGGAGCCAGAATTCCATTTACAGGTTGGGCTCTTTACAATCACAACCACTTTACTTTATGTCACATAGCAAAATCACATTAATAATTGAAACTATCACAGTGACCCAATCACGCTGTGATGATGTCACTGAGGGTGTTACCGCCGCAGAACGTGATGGAAGCCGGCGATGTCACAGTCCGTATACCTGACTCCCTCGGCGGCGGCGCATAAACACGAGGTAAAAGAAAAACCCGGAAGAAGCGCACGTCCGCGATGATCTCAATGACCTCAAACTTACTGGGGATTTCTCACTTCTCCACTAATAAGATGCAGTGACGGCCTGGGGGCGCAGCCAGTCCTGCACAGATCTGAATCTCAGGGCACTCCTCTGCGGACGACTTTAGTCGAACACCGAACTGGCGGAATGTTTGGAGGCGAGAGTGTGTGACATCACACACACACACACACACACACTCCGGGAGGGTATTAAAACCTCTCAGCCCAGCTGTACGGCTCACACTCAGCTTGCTCTCGACACGGATTCCCAAAACTGTGATGTTTGACTTTACTGTGCAAAAGCATTCAACGCTTATAGATAGAAATGCAAAAACAAAAATATTTATTCAAACTCTTGTTGTGTAGCAGAGGACCAGGAGCTGGAGGGGGGAATTGGCGCTCTGTAATGGAATGGAATATATATTTCTATGTCATGCTACATGCATGTTGTGGCTGTGAGGGGAGAAAACATACATTATTCCTCTAAAGACAAAGGGTCGTACGAAAGGTGCTTGTGAAAACAAACCCAGCCAGCAAAACACTCCAGATGCAAAGGCCTGCCTTCTCCTTCCTGTGACGCAGTGAGACACCATATTGGAAAGAATACAAGCCTTCCAGGAGCCCTGCTTGAAACTCAAGTTTTGCCTCCTCCTATCTGGACCGAGGTGAAAAATCTGAACCTGCAGCTGGCCCAGGGTCTTCAGCTTGGAACCCTCTGCTCCTTCAGACGCTGTGATTTAAAAAAAAAAAAAATCCCGCTAAATATTTCAGGTCTCCTGTGATGTGATTTACACTTCATGCAAAACTAGAGCCATCGAAAATGTATTTTTTCTTCGGGCTCGCCGTGTACGCAGCCGACGCCTGAGCTGTGATGTCACAGCCGTCGCGGTACCAACCCATTCTGCAACGTGCGAGAGTTTGCGTGGGCCCGATGATGTCGCCGTGGCGTTCTGCACCATGATGTCATCGATTGTGACATCACATGTGCAGTATGCCACATGGGGAACAAGGGGGGGCTGGAACAGCCCAAAAATTGAAAGTAAAGAATGAAAACATTGGGAAAATGTCAAATAGTACAGGGAGCTTCAGGACTGGCCTCATAGAGACCAAGTTTTCCATGAAATGTGAATTGAAGGGGCAACAAAATTGGAATTAATCATGCATATAACCCTAGACTAAGGATGCCCTTGAATTATCCTTGTAATCACCATTTACTTATAAACAAGTCAGTTGTGTAAAAATGTAGGTTTCCCTCAAATTTCCATCCAGCGATATCGTTTGGATTAGATCATTTCAAATGACTCTGGGGGGAGGGGTTAGGTGAAATGCATCATTATGAAAAGTTGCTTCCAACATATCGGCCAATCGTTGCATCGGTCTGCAATAAGCCCTGCCCATTTGGAACAGTTGAATTACTTGTTTTAAGACTTTTCTTTTTTTAAGAAGAAAATGTCAAAAACCACGTTAGGTGTTTCCTGCAGTCTGTAATCTGAACAGGAGTTCAGTCAATGGACTTTACCGACAAAATGAGGTCTGATTATTGACGATTGAAGGATCAATTAACATTGGAGGTCCCACACCTAGCAGGAGGTGGAAGCCCCTGTGAAGCTCACAGGAGAAGCCGGGGGCGATGTCACAAAAGGCCAAAAGGTGTTTTTTTCTGTGATGTAGCCGAGGCCGCCGTAATCCCAGCGCTGTCGTCCCGTCGCAAGGTGATCTCTGCGAGAGCTGATGGAGACCGCTGTTGAGATCCCTCGATGAGATCCCTCGACCAACTGGGACTCAGCGGGTCCAGTGTGAGTCTCCTGGGGTTCGGACCAGTCATGGTGCACCTTCAGAACCCTCACGTCGTCTCTTGGACTCATGGATCCGAGTTACCCGAGAGTTGTTGAAACCGCCGGAGACCCGAGTCATCTCAAGTTGTGTTCAGAAGCCAATCTGTAAACATTCTCCCGTGGCCTCCTGAGGAGAATCTGTGCTGGAGCTAAACCCCAGCTGCTGCCATCCTCAGGTCAGACGATGTTGATGTCTGCCCACCCCCGTAGCTCCGTATTTCCAGCTCCTGCTATTTCTGCCGTCGTGCAGCCAACACAAGAGTCACCATTTCCTCTCCGAACCGGTGACGTCAGAGCACGCCGAACGTTCGAGCCGGTAAGCCATGCGCCGAATTGCCCGTTTATACACATACCTCGAGGCCGTGTTGCACACACACACGCTCACACACATGACAGAGGATCCGTGATTTGACACTGATAGCATGTTTATTGGAACACAAATGCATGGGTTGACATAGTTGTGGACATCACTGCTCGGGCTACAACACACACACATACACACACACACACACACACATTGGCTATGTGATTACAGTCTTCACAATCTGAAGGCCTCATGTTACTCAGCTGAGTGTGTGTGTGTGTGTCGCTTCTGCTTGCTCGCTTTTCACCATCGCACTCGTGCAGCTGCCTGTGACATTACAGCCCTTTTCACAGCACGTGCGAAACACTTCCGTTCGCAGTATGTGCGCGCGTGTGTGTCAAGGCAGTGATGTAGCTTCACAGTCGGCTGGAGATTCACATCGTCTCGCGTTGACCTCCATGCAGCGTCCGCAGCCATTGGCCGATGTCATCTCAGCTCACCTGTGCGCCCTGCGACATCACAGCTTCCTGCTGGGCGCGCGGTCGCGTACACAGACGCGCCCGCCGCGGCTCCGCGCCCGAGTTTAGAGCGGCACAGACAGGGAAACGGCGATCCGTGTTGTGCAGACGTCATCACACGGGAACGGGCGCGCTGTGATAATCCACGCCGGGCGCTATCATTCGCTGTGATTGGCCCCGGCGCAGCTCGGACTGTAAAGAACGGGGAAATTGTATAAGGTATTTCCGTCCCCGGACGGCGGCGCCAGATGTGTGAGCAGCTCGCGCAGAAACCCAAGCACAAAGCAAAAACACACACCTGCGACGCGGGAGTTTACGGCATGGACCATGTGCAGCTGCGCCCCCAGTACATGCCACCAGTTTACATGAACAATCACTCAGGCGCCTCCATCCTCGGCCAGAACGTGTCCTACCAGGTATCCGCTCACAGTGTACCTGCGGCGGCGGCGGCGCCGGGCGTCGCCCACTCAGCTGCTCCGCCTCTGGTTTACAACCCTCCGGTGATGATGCCCGCGGCCCAGTACCTTTACCCCGTCGGGGTGATGAACGGACACGTGGTGTACAGCTTCTCGCCGCCCGCCACCTCGGCAGCGCCCTCCAAAAAGCAGGCCAAGAAGAAGAGGAAGAAGAAGGCGGCCAAACAGCTGGAGCCGCCGTACATCAAGAAGCCTCGGAACGCATATATTTGCTTCGTGGACGAGCAGAGGCAGAACGTGGCGGCGGAGCTGCACAACACCAACAACTCGGCGGTGAACGCCGTGCTGGGGCAGCGGTGGAGGAACATGAGCGACGAGGAGCAGGGCAGGTATTACAGGCAGGCCAGGTCCGAGCGGCAGCTCCACGCTCAGCAGCATCCCAGCTGGTCTTGCAAGGACAACTACGGGAAGAAAAGGAAGAGGCAGAAGCGGGCAGCTGCCGGCGGCGGCCCAGCATCGGCGCCGCGGACCGAGGAGGAGGGGGCCGACGGGTGCACGGCGGCGGCCCGGGCACTAAAAGCCGAGGCTGATGCGTATCGACTGGACGCCGGATCCTCGCCGTCGCCGAATTCTCTGAGCGCGAGCGCTTCACCGGCGAATGGCAGCGAACGCACCAGGCCAGAGTCCACAGACTCGCTCAGTGTCAAAGAGCTGCAGAAGATGGTGGACAATCTGGACTCGCTCCTGCCTCACGAGTGGTTCAAGCAGGCGTCCCCGACATCGGACGGGATGGAGACAGAGGGAGATCTCCTGCCACAGCCGTATGAAGGACCTCCACGTCTTCCGGACGGACGGACGCGACGCGAGCCAGCGGCGTCGCCCACCGTCATGGAGCTCCAGGAGATGGTGGACAATCTGGACTCGCTGCTTCCCCCCGATTGGTTCGAGCAGTCTTCTCAAACCCCAGACCAGACGGGTGCTGGAGGATGTCCCTCAGAGGCCGAGCCACCGTCGCCCCTCCTGGCACAGGCATCCCAGACTCCTTTTTCGCCGCGTTCGCCAAATGCCGCCGCCGCTTCGCGGACTCCAGCTCGGCCCTCCGAGTCTGCGGTGCCGCTCAGCGTCGTGGAATTCCTCCAGCAGGTGGTGGATTCTCTGGAGGCCCCACCGACTCTCTTCCCCTGCCAATGAGCCAGTCTTGCTACAAAGTGAGAAATCTTGGTCTGTGTGTGTGTGTGTGTGTGTGTGTGTGAGACATGGGGTGGGGGGGCAAGGATCTGCCTTTGCACACTACGAAACAAAAAAAAAAAGTTTGAAGTGAAATAAAACTCTGAACAGTTGAAAGGTGAGCTTGCATTCACAGAGTCCAGGCCGCCACCAGCCGGGAGATGCTGGATTTATGATACAATTCTGCTCTTGATGGAGCTGGCTGTACGTCTTGTCTGACCTCTGGGACACTCCAAGGAAATCTAAAGGATTGAATCTGCTTTGGCTTTCAGAGGGAACCACCATGCACAAAGGTTTTTTTTTTCCCACATTTATCACACCTGTCGTAAAAGACGCAATATTTTTTGACTGACGGGATAAAAGAAGCCGGAGCCGGGCGGAGCGCCCCCTCCAGGTCGGGGGCGAGGTCCTACCTCAAGGGGAGGAGTTCAAGTATCTCAGGGGTCTTGTTTCATGCGGCGATGAAGACTCATCAACCCAAAGAGCAAGTTGGTGGATCCAGGAGGCGGAAATGAGTTTTCACTCCCTTCAAGATTGGGTGAGGCGCTCGGACATCCTTGAGGGGCTCCTGCTTCTCTGCATTGAGAGGAGTCAGATGGGGAGGCTCCATCTGGACAGGATGCCTTCTGGACGCCTCCCTGGTGAGGAGGACCCAGGACCTGCTGGAGGGACTGGGAGCGCCTTGGGATTCCACCAAAAGAGCTAGACCAAGTGGCCTGGGAGAGGGAGGTCTGGGCCTCTCTGAGCAGAAGAAGATGGATGGATGAGGTCTTCAGATTGGATCTCCTCCTCGTCTCCAGGCTGAGCAAAATGTCTATGTAGCGGCGCTTTCAAACATCTCGGCGGTCCAGCTTCTGCTGTGTTTGTTGAAAGCGCTGCTGTGTGCATCGCATCCTGTCCTCTGGATGTCTGCACCACTCCTTTTCAAATGCCCTCCCGCTTTCAGCGTTCATGTGATAAAATAAACAAACAAAAAAAACATCTAAAACAGAGGAGAGTAAGAATCGTGACAATGATGACATTATTGGTGACATCACGCCATCATCATTTGACTGCATGGGTTTCTAAAATCATAACTTGTCTTTATCTTTATGACATCAAGAGGAAGAGCAACTCCTGGAACTCTGTAAAGACCCTTTATATACTTTCAAATGGGATTCTTTCTCACCAGTCGATGAAACACCTCGTAGTCAAAAAATGGATTTCATCAGGGCGGCGTTGGTGGATCTGGGGGAGATATCCAATTCGCCGCCGCCGCAAGCTCCGCAGCCCGCTGAGGCGGTTGACGACGAGGGTCACAGCGAGGATTACCCTCTTGGAGAAAGCTACATGCAGCTTCCGGTGATGGCTCCTCTGCACTTCAGCGACCCTGAGCTGCACCCCGACTACCTGCAGCCGGTTTACCTGAACAGCGATTCCGTCTACGACCAGTACCTGCCGTATCACGTATCCGATGACGCCTGGACAGGGGGGCACGACATCAGCCTCGCCGCCGCTCCACTGGATTACAATCCGCAGGTGACGGCACCTCCCGCCGAATACCAGTGTCCCGCTGAGGCCGCGGATCCGAGAACCGTCGAGGAACCCGCAGATCCTACGTCCGCTGCTCCTCCGAAGAACCCTACCAGGAGGTACAAAAAAAACGCCGACAGCCAGCAGGACAGGGATCGGCCGTACATCAAGAAGCCTCGAAATGCTTATATTTGTTTTGTGGACGAGCAGAGGCAAAAAGTGGCGGCGGAGCTGAACAACACAAACAACTCGGCGGTGAACGCCGTCCTAGGCCAGCGGTGGAGGAATCTGAGCAAAGAGGAGCAGGCCAAGTATTACCGGCAGGCGGCGAGAGAGAGGCAGCTCCACGACCAGCAGCATCCCGACTGGTCCTGCAAGGACAACTACGGGAAGAAGAGGAAGAGGCAGAAGCGCGCCGCCGCTCCCGTGCACAAAGTACGCGGACACAGGCAACCCAAGGACACGTTCTCGGCTTAGACACAAGACGGACACGGAGAGACTGCAGATGTTAACGCTGCGGTATTATCTCTGCAGCTCGTGGAGGTCGGCATGGTAACGTGGGTGTTTTTTGGTCATTTGCTTCTTACGCGCCAGCTGGTCTGATGGCAGAGACGTTTCACGGATGGAACATCACCGGCCTCAAGGCCTTTCCGAACGCCGTGCCAGCGTCCTCTCACAACCAGGTTATCGATGCCGACGGCAATGTGTGTGATTTTGTGTTGATGCGATGGGATTGGCCAATTTGAGGGTCTCACAGGATGGACTGTTCTTTGGTGTGAGTCCAGACCCGCATTGGACCAGCATGGTGCCACCCTGTGGACACACCTGGTGTCCGGCCCTTCTGTGTGGAAGACTCCAGCGGTTCTTGGGACGCGGGATGTCAACCCTCTCATACTGGAGGATCTAAAATCTATGCAGGAGCCGAAGCTATGAATGGATAAATGACTTGGAGCTGCCTCTAGAACGACTTGCACCTCCAAAGGGAGTCGTCCTGCTTCTCGGAGGATGCTGGAGGAATGGATCGGTGCGTGACAACCAGTCACTGGTGGCGAGGGAGGTGGAAGAGGCCTTTTGGGGCCTGACTTGCGCAGCTGTGTCCTGAAACTACAGCTCAATGTTGGTGATTCTCAGTTTGAGGAAAAACAAAGGCTCCTAAAGGGTGTTTTCTGTGCACACACTCCTGCTTTGTGGACTTGGAGATGGTGCACGGCCAGCCCATCAACGGTCTCCGCCCGAAAACTGAAAGGGATTCAATTATTTTTGGGTTTGTCTGCAGAAAACGGAATCGAGC
The DNA here is from genome assembly GCA_901007705.1 of Fistularia tabacaria. Classification (NCBI taxonomy): domain Eukaryota; kingdom Metazoa; phylum Chordata; class Actinopteri; order Syngnathiformes; family Fistulariidae; genus Fistularia; species Fistularia tabacaria. The sequence goes on from CAAKHD010002035.1 coordinate 143,445, forward strand.
TGGGGAATAAACCTCTCAATTAAGCCATGTGCCGCCTCAGAATTCGTGGCAACAAGCTGTGTGAGGTGACTGAAAGGATAATCTCAAATCTTCAGTCGGACGGCTTGGCTCTGGCGACTGGAAGGACTCCCAACACCTGAGGGGAGCACAGAATGGCACATCCCCCCAGAACTCCTATGCAGTACTTGCTCTAAAGATGCAACACCGGCAAGCCCTGCAATGATATTTATATTTCATATTGTTTTAGCTTTACTTCTATCGTATCCGTGACTGTCGCAATGAGCTCATCGGCTTATACAGAAGTAGGCAAAATAAAATGGATCACATCTGTGTAAAGTTCACAGTACAAACAGATCAAACCTTTCAAAAACACAAAATAAATGTACTTCTTCAAATTTAAATTTGTTGCACTTGCCTGTTATTTTTCCCTAAAGGATAACACACACATATACACATGGACACACACCATTACCTTTGTTTTTTCTGTGATTTATTGCACCATCATCCATCATCATCATCATCATTTATTGCATCATCCGGCAATTGAACAACTTTTGCTCCCCATGACATCTGACGGAACGTCCACATGAATGAGGCAAAATTACGTCACTCTTACATAAAGCCAGTAAATAAATCCTGCACATTTTCACTTGCTCCCAAATCATCTTTCTCCTGTCAAGACAAACATCCTCTCTGTTGAATGGACAGGCAATGGAATGCAAATTCATTGTGAGAGACGATTTTTATCAACTGAGCCTTTGCATAATCATGTTTTTTTTGTTTTAATTAACATCATTTGCATTGTGTGATTAAAATTTTGGTGTCATTTCATGTGAACCTCTGTGGAGGTTCTCAGTCATCCAGGTCATAGTGAATTCTTGTCGGAATCTTCTTGTCGTGGCGACTGGACTTGAATTTCTTTGCTTGAAGACGTTTCACCCCTCGTCCGAGAGACTTCTTCAGTTGTAATTCCGAATATATTTGTGTGAATTTGCATCTCTTTGCAACTTCCTGTTGATATTAATCTTAAAGCACAAAATTGTCTTTGCGCTATGCGCAACACTCCTATCACGTTTTTCTTAAAAAGGCAAAACAATGGATATATGTACAAAAAAGTGTGCATAATTTGATGAAAATAGTATGACATAATTAAAAGAATCTATAAATAAGAGATGTAGTGTGGTGGGTCATCTGTCCAGCTCGGCCTGCAGGATCTCGCCCCAGGTTTCTGCGTCTAGCGGCACCATCTTCCGGCCACTCAGCTCGTCGGCTGACCTCACGTGGCTGTACCGTCCTCTCAGCCAGTCCTGCTTTACACAACTGTGGGTGTAGTTCCTCAGGAGCGTGACCTGAGGAGATGGTGGTTGTCATGAAGCATTGTTCTGTACCTGTGACCCCCTGATCATCAACATTGTCATATCTCAGCAGGAGTCTACCGATGTGACTTCTTTGTATGCCATGTTCTCACATTAATTGGTTGTTGGTTCTGCAGATTCATTTGTAAAAGAATGATGACAAATGCACTGCCTACCTTCCAGGAAAGCCCATCTCTCCGGTCGCCGTCCACCTCCCTCTGACACACGCCTCGGACCAGCAGGCACTGACGCCTCCACACTGGCTCGCTGCCATTGATAATGTGATGCCAAAGCTTGCAGGTGAGTGAAGCGCTGCACAGGCTCTCAGCGTCCAGCTCCTCGAAGATCCGCTCGCTCATCTCTGTCGGCAGGGTTTCGGCAAAGTTCTGAGGGTGAGCGAGGATGGTGGAGATAAGGCAGGAAATATATGGCTGAGGTTCCTGCTGACTCATTCTGCATAATAGGGCAGAGTCCACCTGGAAAGACATGGGGGGAAATAATCACGTTAAACTCGATGGAGTTGAATATCTTTGTTCACTTATCAACAATCATGACAATTGTTATGTTTCTTGTACCACTGTAAATAACTATAACGACACGCTTCACTGACTTTACACACTTTGTGTTTCGCTGAAAAAGGCTGTAAGGCACTGAAATTACACTAAAATCACAATTAATTTAAGTAAAATCTGGTTACATTCAAAAACAATGTAGTTTTATCTTGCCACCTTAAGAGATGCAGCTATCCAAATGTCTTTGCGCTGACAGTAGCAATGACAGTAAAATCCTCACCTACAACCCTCATTGTATGTTTCGAAAAGACAACTTCGGCGAATGGGACCATTATGTTGGATTTGTTGGCATATTTTTGATGTGAAATAGCACCGGCTGGTTTAAGCATTTGAGCACAAGCTGACTTTCCAGCTCTAAGTCATGTTCACGAGACTACGGCTAGCGGAACCAGCCAGCTAGCTAGCAGTAAAACAAGCATATTGACAAAAAAGGGGATTTTTCCGAGCCATACTGATGTTGAAGTTTTGGATGCGCTGTTTAATTTAAAATAACTTAACAAACAACGGCTTCTTACCTCCACGCGACGCGTCTGACAGCTGACCGTTTAAATGTCTTGACGGATGTTTACACACAGACATTACGTCATCATTTTGTCGCTGTAGTGCGCTTGCGCAGCATTTGAATTAACAACAGTGGATTTAAAAAAGGCAGAATACGTTTCTGGGATGAAAAAAACAACAACTAATTAAAAATATAAACTTTAAAGAAATTGTTATAAGCTTAAAATAGGAAATGAAAGTGAATACGAAATTAAGAACACTCCCCCCCAACAAAAAATCATAATCGACAAACCACATCTTCAATTCTTAAACATATACGCTATATTTTAGTATCAAACAAACGATGATTTTTTTTGTTGCATGCCGCAGTAATTTTGACCCCAAAAAGTCAAATCAAAAAAATGTTTTTGTTTTCCGGGATGAATCCGGGAGGTCTATTACTGCGCGTGCTCCCCGTAACCCGGAAGTTTTGAAATCAGCAAGGCGGTCTGTTTTAGTCCATTGAAAGCGAAAGTAGTTACATTTTTTTGTTTCCTGTCTTCTCTTACTTTAATATTACTTTCATTCCGTGGAGACGAAATTACTCCTAACCCAAGCCATAGAAATACTGGCTAAGGTTTTGAACTCGGGGAATGAATATTGATACACGGGGAAGCTAATGATGCTATCATTATTAACCTTCGCAGAAACGTGATTGTGAGGGAAAAGGGTGGAAGGTTGTCGCAGAAGCTTTTCCTCCTTCGGTCCGGTCCTTCGGGGCGGATGTCCGGCTTCGACCTCGTCCCGGTGGACGGCGGGGAGCCCGTCCACCTGCCGCCAGGGGAGACGGTGCTTGGCCGGGGTCCTCTCCTGGGAGTGAGTCCTCCTCCGGCTCTTCAAATACTTCTTTGTATTCTCTCTGCATACTTATTGTCTTCAGAGACACGCTGTGTTTGAGGGCTCTTAAAATGATTTGTAAAGAAAAGACTGAATGGTTTACCTCTTTAACTAGATAACATCTAGAACCCCCTTCGGAATTATGAATGTTTTCATCCCCCTGCTATTTTCTCCAGCGGGGTGCTCAGTGAATGTCACAATATTCAGAAGCCTCCCCTTCCTATTTTATATTTTTAAATCAATCACAATATCTTTATATGTGCATGCCAGAGACACAGCAACAAAACCGAGTGGTAAATATTTATTGCGGCTCACAAAAAGACAACGTTTGTATGTCTGATATGGTCATTTGCTGCGTAAAATATCATAAAGCCACCTACTCTCTCAGAATCTATGAGCACAATATAGAAGATATGTAATTGAATCATTGTGTAAATCTGCTGGAAAATTCATTCTGTGTTATTTTGGGCTGCAGGCTGAGACCTGAGATAGCATCTCTGACCTGACCTTTAAAAATGTGAATCTAATCACTGCAAATGTTGTTCTGACATTTACAGAGACATCCTACCAGAAGTAAATCCCGTCATTGCACGTAGGCTAAACAAATTTGCAAGGATTTGAATCAGAAATGCCAATAAATACCTAATATTGATATTGAATTAATTAAATGCCACAGAATGTACAGAATGATCTCAAAGTCGGGAAATACTCATCCTATGATATCTACGAAATAATGGTTTTGATGATATCCAGGATTTAACACCCATAACATAAATGCTTAATTATGTATTTAATGTTAGTCACATCTAGACATTAAACATTCAGCAGTGACGAAACAGCCAGAGAGGGTATTCAGTGCCCAACTCTGGGTTGCAGCCCTTTCATTAAACCAAGAGAGGGCAGTGTCTCATCATTTATATGAATGTAGCAAATCACGAGCAACACCTGTTGCACTATCTTCACTAGAAATCCGCCTAAATTTCACCCTTTTTTTGTTGATTTAGATTCACATTGATTACAAAAGGGTCAGAGTCTGCAGTTACACTGAAAAAATACAGTTGTCATGAGCCCGCTTGAACAGCATTTTAAAATAATTTTAGCAGAATCAGTGAAAAAATATTCACAGTAACCACGAGTGTTTATGTCCTTATGGCCATAAACCACACATTTCATCGAAGTTGCGTCTTCTTGTGTTCAACAAAATCGCCCGTATTTCTGCCACGTCATTGCTCCTCGTGTCGTCTCAGGTCAGTGATCGGAGGGTGTCCAGGAATCACGGCCTTCTGGAGAACCTGAATGGGCAGCTCCGCCTCAAAGCAGTAAGTGTGGTCCCTCGCTGGTCGTCCTCCTGAAGGGCCTGAAAAACCATTTCAGTTAAAGATCGAGTTCAGTAATGCAGTTATGTGTTTCATCCGCCTTATTCTGTAAACTAAAATCAATAACACTTGATTTAATCATTTGATCATTCCCTTTTAATTTCAATCCGCAAATAATAGTGTGTGTAGCAGCGAGATGCCCTGCGTTCAAGGCATATTGATTTTTTATTATTTTTTTTTCCGCATGGCATGTGTTCCTCCTGTGCCCACCCAGGTTCCCATCTTCCTCCCACGATCAAAAAATAGTCCACAGATTCAATGAAGACTAAATTCTCCGTAGGTGTGAGTGAGTGGGTGAATGGTGAGCGACGGGTGCAAGTTTAGCTTGTAGTTATCGGGAAAAATGTTTTCAGGAAGTTGATGTCTTGTACTTCTAGTAATCACAGACTAGTAGCAGTTAAAATTATTTGTAAGTTTATGGATTCCTGAATTGACCAAATATTGGAACAGAAATCCAGGATCAGTCAGTTAAGCACAAAAGCTATGGTGTTTATTGGCGTTAAGTAAACACAGGGCTGAGCTGAACAATACTGACTTATTATTTTGTGAACCAAGGAGACCTTAATCGAATAACATTATCAGATCTGTCACCGTATTTCCACGGTAACATAGTTTGTCCCAAGTAAACATGGTTATTTTAAAACTCGTAATGTACATTATCAGAAAGCACACCTAATGACCCCGACATTGACAGCATCCTTTCATCCGCTATGCTAATTAGCCCCCGAGGGACAATTTGATGAACACAAACAGCGGAGGTCAAAGGTCTTTGTGTAGAAACAGCGTTGTTCAGAAAAATTAATTCTGATGCGAGAGGGATTTGAAAAACGGTGACCCGGGCTAATGACCCCAGATCGATAATGGGCTGCCGAAGCGCGACTCAAAAAGATCCTGCAGCCGTGAGGAATCAATCGTGTCCTCGACCCTTCTGTATCTAAGAGGAAGTCCAGAGATATTCTTCAGAGCGCGTGGCCTCCAGGCTCCGCCTCGGCGCGTATTCATCTTGATTCTGGCTCCATAAAGCAGAGAAAATGAACGCTGTCAAAGTACTGGGGGGCAGATTTTCTTTTTTTCGCCACAGGCCGCTGGAGAATATAGAAAGAAATCCGACTGATTGAGTTTGAAGAGGCGGAATCTAGTCAATCACCCTGGCAAACCCCGATTACCGAAGGCTGCCATGCAACGTCACGTCGGGAGAGGGCGGGGGGGATTTATGGTTCGCTGGACGGTGTGAAGATTGGGTCAATAAAATACGAGTGGCAACGTGTGACTGTTTTTGCTAAGTTCAATTTTAGCCTGTCAGAGCAGGTGAGGAACATCTGGTGACTTATAGAGCTGTGAGGACGCGGGGCTTAAAAAAAGCGATGTTGATACAAATCATAATACTTTATTTGTGACACAGTAAGAGCAGCCTCCTCAGATACATATGTCAATAACGACACACACACATTTATCAGATATTTGAAATGAGCAGAAATCAGGTTCCCCTGTTGAATCAAGGCTGTGGTGATTTTTAAAATTTTGCATTTTCAGTGGTAAATTCTCCTGTTCGTATTGAGTGGAATTTTTTTTGCGATTTCAAAGAGTCTGAATCCACGTGAATTGTTTGGTATTTGTTGTCCTGTTGTGCCTCCCAGACCCACCTGAACCCGTGCTTCGTCCAGCAGTCCCTGGACGACGACCCCCAACCCCTGACAAAAGGCAGCTGGCATCCCCTGCGTCACGGGGACCTCCTCTCTCTGCTGCCGGGGCTCTTCGTCTATAAGGTGGTCGCCGTGTCCAGAGGCGCCGCCGCCGCCAGGTACCTCCTCCCCACGCTAACGCTGCTGTTTTTCAGATGAAGGTCTGAATCGTCGGGACGGGTTGTCCTCGGGTTTCTCAGATACTCATACGTTCAGGCCGGGTCTTTCACCTGGACTCTTCACGGGGCTGAAGGAGACCCTCTTGTCCGTTGACGCAATTCAAAGCCGATGTTTGGACGGAGGACGTGAATTCATGAATCTGCCGGCCATCTTTTATTTATCGATTCCCAGATGGCCTCCCGAAGGCCTGTGTTTGAAGAAGAGATCAAACGGACTGGAGAGCGGCCCGAGCAGAGCGCTACACAACGCTGGCTTCTTCTGCTTCTCCTCTGGGCTGCTCCCTTCTGTGGGCGCCGCAGCCAATCACCTGCCTCCATCTGACCCACTTCCTGTCTTTTTCCCCTCCATCCATAAACCTCCTCCCCTGTGTTCCCCCTCAGCATCTTTCTACCCAGATCTTCACTCTCCCTCCTCAGTCTGAATCTATCTCCACAACATCTAACACGTGCCGTCCCTCTGATGGACTCTCGGTCCTCCTCACTCCCAAAGGGGGACCTCCACATCTTCATCTCTGCCACCTCCAGCTCTGCTTCCTGTCTTCTCCATGGTGTCTCTGAACCAGATGTCTCCGTTGCTCCCACACCTCTCGTTTGTGACAGCTCTCTCCCTCCGCTCCCAGATGACTTTGTCTGAACATCTGGATAATCCTCTCGAAGACCGAACCCCTGCGCTTGAAAGGGGAGCCCTCCGCATTCATCTGATGTCTCTGCTGTTGACAGAAATAGTCAGCCGTCCGACGACAAAGATCCACCTCCTGCCACTGGACAAAGCGTCAGGACGCCGCTGCTTGGAGACTCCCTCCCAGCAGCGTCCGACCAGGGAGACGACAGGCGTCCTGACAAGAATCGGGTTCGTTCTTCTCAATTGCAGCAGCAGCTGGATGCTCAACGAAAGCAGAGTGCTGCACGGGCCCTGTGATTTTCTCTACGTGTTCCCCGCCGGGCCCCTGTCCGCCCGTCAATCATCCGCCCGCTAAAAAAAAACAAATTCAAGACTTTTATTTAAATATGCGTGCATTCCCTTCACACCAGACGAATGACAATAGAGAGAGAAACCGATGATAACTCCAGACAATAGGGTTTGGGAGACAGCTTAGAGAGATCTGCTCAAACAAAACAGCACAGGCAGTCAATTATTGCACAGTAATGATTTAAGTAAAAAGAAAAATAAATGCTGTTATAAATTAAGGAGATAATTATCAATAATAACATTATACACAAATGATTAATATTTCAAACTATTTATAATAAAAATTACAAATTACAGACAATTATTTGTTTGCTTTTTTGCATGTTTTACACGTTATCTCGGCCTCAAAGTAAAACCAAACGTCTTACAGACATCTGTCTTGGCCCTCCATGACTGATTGGCCACCCCTTCAGATATATATGTATATATTATATATGTACACACACACACACACACACACACACACACACACACATACAGTGTGAAGTGAAAATTGCTCGCCGCCTATGTTAGTTTCAGACTCTGCTTGCGACTTTATATCATACGAAGCTGGAGGGCACCTGGTGCAGGACTCTGCTTGAATGAAAGATAAAGATGGGGATGGCGGCGATCACTAGTTTTGTTATTTTTGCTCTGTCCGGCACAGGAAGTGGCAAATTCGGTGCAGGAAAGGGGCGACGGCGTCACGCCATCCCCTCGCAGGAGGAGAGTTCTGCCTCCATGGATGATGCTGTCGGTTTCGTCTCCGCCCGGCTCTTCCCCCAGCGCCAAAGGTAGGACCCGGGGACCGCCAGAGCGCTACTTGTGACTTGTACTCAACACTAACAAAGAACATGCTAAGATTCAAGGATAAGGATAAGGGTAGCTTCTTTGGTTTTAACAGATAGTGACAGTCAATGGCAATAAAAGTCTGGGAAGTTCAGTCAGTCGCAAATGCTCTCGTGCCAGCTGTCAATCGATCATGGCCGCGCCCCCTCCAGCCTCAAACACACACATGTACACACACCTTCATGTCAATCAAATAATGACACCAGCTTCTCCAACAATGGGAAACAGATGTGGCTGTACAGCTGTTAATCCAATCTCATCTGGCTCCACCCATCCAGCTGTCAATCTCACATAGACACGCCCCTTTTGGCCCGCTGAGTTGAAAAACCGCATTTGTCACATTTCTCTGTCGGTCTCAGCGCTTTCAATTGAATGTGTGGCACCGTTGAGCGCCGGGCAGATGATGGAACGCAGAGCCAATTAAAGCAGATTCATGATGAACTCCAGAAGCAAAATGTCAGCGCTGATATTAGGGCTGACATTAAGAATGTACAAGAACGCTTCTGAAAATGACAGTGTTTCTCAGGTCACAGTGCAGTGGCCTCTGTCTCTGGTCCGCCTTCTCATAGGCTCCGGCGAACGGAGTATCCGCAGGGCTGTGACTCTTTCTGAGCCGACGTCTTTCTCTGTCTCTGAGCAGCGAAGAGGCGGCGGGAGCCTGCCACGGCGGGCAGCAGCGAAGGAGAAGCCCTGCAGGCCAGCGCGGCCGCCGCCGCTGAAGGGGCGGAGCTTAACAACGGGGAGAAGAAGCCCAGGAAGGAGAGGGGAAAGGTGAGGAGGAGCAGGCGGCAGGGTCTCATACAGAAATACTATGACAGATACTACTAGTTGTAATACTGCGACTGCTACTAGTGCTACTACTGTTAATAGTGTGACTACTGCTACTGCGACTACTACTACTACTACTTCTACTACTACTACTGCAACTGCATTGACTGCTACGACTGCTACAGTCCAATACAGAAAAACTGCTACAAGTACTAATACTATTACTGGTGCTAATCCTACTACTAGTGCTGCTGGTAGTACTACTACTACTACTACTGCTACTGCGACTACTGCTACTGCAACTACATCGACTGCTGCTACTGCTACAGTTTAATACAGAAATTCTACGACAGATCCTACTACAACTACTGCTCCTGCTACGAGTTCAATAACTGCATCAACTACTACTATTGCAACTACACTGACTGCCACGACTACTGCTACTCCTAAATTGACTGCTACTACTGCTATAGTACTATGATTACTACCGATGCTACTACAACTACTAATGATAATACTCACCAATATCTAACAACAGTAATAACTAATAGTTGTAACAGTCATACTTTTGAATTGAAAAGACTCCAATTTAACCGTAGATTCACCCTTGCGTGTGTGTGTGTGTGTGTGTGTGTGTGTGTGTGTGTGTGTGTGTGTGTGCGTGCGTGCGTGCGTGTGTGTGTGCTCTGAAACGCCAGAATGCTGCTTCACATCCCCCCGAACCCGATGAGGCCTCCTCTGGGGCCGAGGGGGCGTCGGAGGAGGTGGAGGTAAAGGGAGGTGGGATGTCGGACAGAAGCCCCAAGGCGAAGATGAGCTGTGTCAGCGGATCTGGGGACGTGACATCGAAATACGGACAAAACACGGCGGGAAAGGGTGTCCCGGCGCCGTCAAGTCGAGGCCCCGCGTCCAAAGCGGTGCCCAGGAAGGCCTGTCCATACGGAAAGGACTGCTACAGGTACGCATGCACAGCGACCTGTCAGAAACCAGGGAATCCGCTCGGGTGAGGCAAGTCTCCGGGAGAAGCCTCACGGCCTCCTCGTTTTGCGTTTCAGGAAGAACCCGCTCCATTTCCAGGAGTGCAGTCACCCCGGCGACAGCGACTACCAAGAGGAGGAGGAGGAGGACGACGACGAAGAGGACCGACCAGAGTGCCCCTACGGATCCGACTGCTACAGGTCAGCTTCTCAGGCTTTATTGGCATCAGGTGACCTTCTCCGTCCAATCCTCCACTGGAAAAAAAGAAGGCATTTATTTTCAAATTAAGGGATTTTAGACCCATTTCGAGGGACACTGTGCTGGTTTTAAATCAAGCTAAGCGCTGTGCTTTTTATTCCCCTGCACAGGAAGAACCCGCTTCATAGGAAGGAATACAAACACAGCCGCAGACCAGGTGAGCTTCCTCCTCCTCCTCCTCCTCCTCCTCCTCCTCCTCCTCTTCCTCCTCCTCCTCCAGGTGCATTGCGGCAATTTCAACACGACAACCATCAGCCCTCCAATTCAAAATAATGAAAATATCAACAAGAAGTGACCCATGATAAGCATATCACTGAATATGGATGTCAAAGTTCACATGAGAGCTGGGGCGTCAATGGAGTTACCCTGCTTCTACATTCACTCAGACACACACTCAGACACACACACACACACACACACACACACACACACACACGCACGCACATGCAGTGTGACTTTATTGGCTTTGCAGAGCGAGCAGACGGGCAGCTGTAAGTCGATGGGTTAAATAAGAGCCATTAATTGTCTGCTCTATGTGCCGCGCACAGCAACCACTTCCTTTAAGTTCCTCACACACACACTCTGGACTTGTCAGCAGCTCGCTGACAATCCATAAACCCATTTGGCTGCATTGATTTTCTTGTTACAGGTGTCTAATGTGATTCAGAGCCTCCACAGTTCATTACCCCCCTCCTTCCCCCGGCCCCCCACTGTGAAAATGACCTTGTGACCTGATTGCCGTGGTTACACCACCTCTTACATGACGTTTCCCCTGCCCTGTAATCACTTCCTGGTTTGTCCGTCTAAAACAAATAAACACCTCAGGAAATCTCGTCAATCTGGAAATCAATCAAATCGACACACAAAAAATCAAAAATGTGGATTTGGCCTGCAGCTCGCTTTAGGAGGGCGGCGGCCCGGACGCCCCCCGCCGGCGACGATGACGACGGCGGGGCCTCCGACGACAGCTTCATCACCGATGACAGCGGGGAGGCGGGCGACGACTCGGACTACGTCCCGCCGGACTCGGACGACGGCGGCGAGAAGGAGGACGTCAAGCGGCTGCAGAGAGAAGCCCGGGCCTTCATGAGGAGGGGGAAGTAGGTCCAGAGAGGTTCGCAGGCAGGACGTAAAACCATCAGCACGAAGTGAAGAAAACACATCGGATTGCTTCATTTTAAAGACGGCAGGTGGACGGATCTCATCTCATTCCTAGTTTTTCCAGATCCCCTCCTGATGCTTCCAGGTCATAAGTATTTTTTTAAAACCAGAATAAATTAAAAGAAACAAACAAATGAGCTGGTTGCCTTTATCTCCCAAGAATGGCAATGATTTGTTTGGGCATAATCTCCATATTAATGAGCCGCGGTTGGATCTCCTCTGTTTAACAAGAAGCCCTTCATCTCCCCCGGAGGGGGGGAACCTCCGCAGACTCACATCTTCACAATCATCTCCTTTTATTTATCTATTTTTTTAAGTCAACGTCGTTGCGCTCGACTCCCCCCCTCCCCACACCTCCGCATGTTGTCATGGCAACCTCTCCGCAGCGTAGGCCGACGGAGGGGAAAAGGGATTTTTTTTTTTCTTTATCTTAGAATCCTAATTTAAATGAGCGAACACGCGGAGATGCCGTGGAAATCCGTTAATATCAGAGGATTAGCCCTGCAGGGACGGAGGCGGGAAAGTCGGCACCACTTCTCGCTTCTCCTCGTGAGACGCATCGAAGATTCTCTCGGCGATTATCAGCAGGAGCTCGACAGGACACGGCCTCTAGGGGTCGACACCTCTGCAACAAGTACGACGCACTGAACGCTGCGAAATCCAGACGCGAGATCCAACCTTCGAACGTCTCGTGTATTCCTCAGCGATTTCCACATCGTTTCTTGCAGATGTGCCCGACACATCGGATTTAAACGTTTGGTGTAAATAAGTCGTAGTTTAATGGAAGTCGGATATTAATACAGATAAATGCACAGTGGTGTGAGGGCCAGGTGATGCCCGGGAGCAAATCTTGATCGTAAATCTTATGACCTCATGTGCTGGGAAAGGAAAATGTTTTCATTATGCAAACACAGATGAGACATGAAAGAAACGCTTCATTCCATTTTAGTAGAAATCAATCAGATGTTTTCGTTTCTGACGACTTCACATTTTACATCAGCTGTTTTACAAGACCTCAGACACGTTTCAATGAGATTCAGTTTTGAAAATGGCCTTTCACAAAATCTGTGTGAAACGCAGAGCATCGGAAATATTTCATTCGACACCAACGAAAGAACAATGAAAAATCTTAGTTGCGGCCATTCTGGAGCTCCTCACTGACCCGTGAAGGTAAAAGAAGTCATCTAGATGCAAAAAAGCTAAAGAAAAGTGGAGCTTTGACTTGAAGCGCAGGAACGAAGGTGTAGACAGAGAGGGAGCTTCGTGTTAAAGGAATGAAGGGCTAACAACAGCCTCTGCGGTGTGGCGAGCCTCCAGAAATGGATTTATCACCGCTGAAATTTTAAATTACTGTCTCATTTCCTTTTCTGATGGAACGCCCCCATCCAAGGGATGCCCGGGGCCAACACACCGCTGCCACCATGAATACGAATGTATGGAGTTCATTTCATTAGCTTATGTAGGTTATGCCACCAATACCTCAGAAGAAAAGATATGGAAAAGCCTCTGCCGCCGATACGGCTCCGGCGACTGTTTGTCCAACAGGTTGTTGATGGCGTTACGTCACCGTAAAGACTGAAAGAATGGGGTAATATCAAACGTGTGATATCGTCGTAAGTCCAAGACTGGGGAAAAGATCAATCTCAAACAGCTCAGATCTCCACCTACACTAAAGGACCAAGATGACGGGACGGGAGCGCGCTGCCACTCCAGTAAGACTCCTGAGATCTCCTTCGATGTTCAGTTTCAGGTCTGCGACTGTGAAAAGTGTGAGCTGAGAGCATTTTCCGGTGGTATCAGCCGTCTTTGTTTGAAATGTTTAAAAGGCACCCAAACGTCAGGAGAAAGATCTCCACCCCCCCGACCCTTCAGTGCTTCTTGATTAGAATTATGCAGAGTGCTGAAGGGCGACACGTTGGGCTCTGTGACACACACACACACACTCACACACTTATTTTGAATTGAGATGCGGCCTCTGTGTCGCCGCGGCGTCCGTGCCCTCTCACCGCAGTTTCCTGCAGCTGGATGATTCCCAAGTGTCCTTGAGCAACACACTGAATGCAAAGTTACTTTGGCTAGCGCCTTTCACGTGTGTGTGTGTGTGTGTGTGTGTGTGTGTGTGTGTGTGTATGTGTGTGTGTGATTGTGAATGTGGCGTAAAGTACTTTGAGACCACAAGGTGATGAAAGTGTGATGTAAGATGATGCCATTTCCTGTTTGTGTGGTTTTTGTGCGGTTTCATGAAAAGCAGGGCTCCAGGCAGGGAACTGTGTTCGCCCTGAAGAACCAGCGGTGAAATGACCAGCGCCTCACAGATCATCCCATAAAGTGTCAGCATCGGCCGTCAGGGGGAGAAAGGAGAACATCATAAATAAAACAGAGCGCCGCCAGGAACATTTCACTGTGTTTTGAATATTATCACCCCTTGTGATAGAAGACGCCGACGTCGTCAGCACTTTAAGACGTGATTTTTATTTGCAGACGTCGAAAAGTCGTGAGTTATGACAGGCGGGCGCTTCAGATTTTTATTTATTTATTTTTTTGAAACAGCTCACCTGTTGGAAAACTATCACTAGATAAGCGAAACAAACATCACGTTTAAAAAAATCTTTAAAAAAAGGGATCACGTCATGATCATGGAAGCACCCTTAAAGATCTGGACCATGTTTTCAGGAAGCATGCTAACGCAACAAGCTAAGTCGACGGGTGCGGGATGCAGATGATATAACATTCGTGAATGCTAATTATTGAAGGAGCAATTCCAGACTCTTTCATGAGGGGAGCTCTGATCGGTAAGATCAGACGGTTAAGGGGGTGAAGCTCAGCCTGTGGAGCCTGTCAGGGTTTCTCCAGAGCCTCGGCATCAGAGATTATAATCCACTTTTTCACATGTCGAATTTGCGTTTCACATTTCAGCCATTTTTTGCGCCAAACTCGTCGGACATCTTCGCCTGTAATGTCTTGTCATGGCCGTCTCTGCTAGCTTTCTAATCTTCTCCGTCCTGCTGGAAAGCTGAACGCCCCGGTGGCCTTTCAGGAGCGGCGGGCGAATCGATCGGTCGTACAAAACCCATCGGTCCTTCATTAGACGCTTCTCGCCCGCGGTGACATTTGACATTTCCCCCAGCCTTTCCGTCGTCAGTCGTCTCGCCGAGCCACGGGGAACGATTCTCCATCTGGAAAGTCCGATCCTTTGGGCTCTGGACTCTACCTCGGCCGCGGCCCCTCCGCCTCCTCCGTCACGCGGAGGGAGGAGGTGCGCGCCTCGCCCTCGTCCATCGACTTGCCCGCCACAAAGGTCACCAGCGTGAGCGGCAGCTTGCCGGCTCTCCTCAGCCGCTTGGCGTTGTTGCGGTCGGTCACGAAGCACAGGGTGTTGATGATCCCGTTGCTCATGGCAATGCACTCGATGATGTAGAAAGCCACCAGGGAGTTCCTGTCCCTGGAGATGAGGGTGGGGTAGAAGTCCCGCAGCAGGGCGAAGCTGTAGTACGGCGTCCAGCACAAGACGTAGGCGACCAGTACCAGAATCAGCACCACCACCGTCCTCCGTCGCCTCTGGAAGCGCTTCCGGATCTGCTCCGTCTGGAAGCCGGGGAGGTCCTTGAACCACAGCTCCCTGGAGATCTGGATGTAGCACACCGCCATGATGATGACGGGGCCCAAGAACTCCAGGCCGAAGATGAGGAGGAAGTAGGAGCGGTAGTACACCTGCTGGTCCACGGGCCAGATCTGGGCGCAGAAGGTCTTGTAGGCTCCGCCCTCCGCCTGAGGGTACGTGGTCTCGGAGGCCATGTAGGCGGAGGGGATGGAGATGAAGACGGGAACGATCCACACCGCCAGGACCACGCAGTAGGCCGTCTGGTGCTTCATACGAGGCTTCAGCGGGTGGAGTATGGCCATGTACCTGCGCACACACACACACACACACACACACACACACACAACCAGCTACGTCCAAAACACTGCAGCATTCTGTATTCAGTTTAGTGTACGCGAGTGCGTGTGTGTATCGAAACTGTTGCTAGTTAGCTTCTCAAGCTTCTCAAGCTAACTAGCTCTGCCGGCATTCGCGTGGCTCAGCTGGTAGAGCAGCCGATCTGCCAATCACAATGTCGATAGCCTGGTTTGCGCCCTGCATGGCCGCCAACCAGTGTGTGTGCATGTGTGTGTGCGTGGATACCGTTTCCGTGTCCCGTCCCGGGTCGAGGAGGAATTTATGTGCCATCTGTGTGACTCTTAAACCTCTCCAGAGCACGGACAATTACCCATCCCTGGTCTCCGCGGTTGCTATTCTTAGTAGCGCGGTTGTCGGCCATGATGGATGAGACCTGCGCCGCTGCTCCTGAAATGCAGGCCTCCGCCACCACCGCTGACAGGTATGGATTTTCAGAAGATGGTTTTGGAGGTCATAACTGAGTTATTCATTCAAAGTGTGTTTTCCAGGTGCTTTAGACGTCCAATGTCAACACTAGCATGAGCATTTAGCAGCCGCTCTCCGCCTGGATCTGCACCGTCTGTCTTCCAGGAGCAGCGAGAACTTTTTTTCCTTGACTCTGACTTCCTGGAGTGTGAATCAGCTCTGCTGAACCTCCGGGGTACCAGGATGGCGGCGTCAGCGGAGGGTTCGCCGGGACGCTGTGTGAGAGCAAGCAGGCCTGGGTACCTCCACGAGCAACGTACAGAAACAGATGGACGGAGGAGGAAGACGAGAAGGTACGGAGGCGCCGCTGAGCTTCTCGGTCACTCAAACATCTCAGTGTTGGCTGAGGCTACGAAAGACATGCATGAGTGTGTGAGCTTTTCCTCCATCAGTCTCAAATGTGTGTTTTCCCTCCGTTCCGCTTTCAGGTGGGTTTGGGGGGACCAGGGGAGGGGGCCCACGGTCAGGGTCAAGGAGAACTATGTTGCACTGAGGTGATAAGAGGGACCAACACACACACACACACACACACACACACACACACACACACACACACACACACACAGGTAGTGGGCGGTTAATGGACCCTGCTAACATGAAAGCAGGGAAAGGAGGCGAGGACATGAAAGAAGAGGTGAGGTAGAGGAGGGACGGAAAGGGGGGAGGGAGGAAGGGAGGGATGGATGGAGGATGGAGGGAAGGAGCTTGTCTGGTGTTTTATCCGCAAACATACAGGCACGTTGCTGCTCTTCAAAAGCTGAGGACCTTTTTGAATTTTACCTTTCCAACCTCATTAAGCTGCAATTAGGATTCACTTCCCATTTCGCCCGGACGGCTGCTTTGACGTCGCCCGGTCGTCTCGTCTTGTTGAAAAAGCGATTTATCATTCAATTTCGTTGAACATAAAGCATGAACCAAATCATGACGGCAGGCGTACGTGCACTGCTGCATTCTGGGTACTCTTGACGCTCCGGTTCATAAAACGTGTCACTCGTCTGTTTGCTTGAAACCCATTCGTCCGCCTTCCTGATAGATTTATAAGCCAATGCAGTCGCAACTGCAAAGCCCTGCAGGTTTCTGTCCTGCAGACTCATTATTACTATTTTAGTGCCGTGGAAGAATTAACGGCACAAAAAAAAAGTTGTAAACGACTTATCGATTCACACCTTTCACAATAAAAGTGCGGTAATTTTTTTCGTCTATTTTTAAAATTTCTTTTATCACCCCGTTATTTCCTTCTTGCTCATTTCTGCTGGAATTCACAGTAATTTCTCGACACTTTTGCTTTTTTCCAGTCGACTGGAATGAGAGTCATCTTTTGTTTTTTAGATGATTTGTTTTGCTTCATCGCTTGGAGCTTCAACTTCATATCAACAGAATTTTTTTTTTTTTTTTTTTTTTTTGCAGAGGTCACCACCTGGTTGCCCGGGGCGATCCACTCGCTGAGGACCCACCTGTCCACGGCGATGGCCAGCAGGGCGTTGGTGGAGACGTACAGTGAGACGGTGCGCAGGTAGTTGGTGGCGGCGCAGAGCAGCAGCCCGTGGTCCCAGGACAGCTGCTTGACCACATAGTAGTCCAGCAGGAAGGGGCAGCAAACGGCCGCCACCAGCACGTCCGACACCGCCAGGTTGGCGATGAGCAGGTTGGTGAGGTTGCGGAGCTGCCTGTAGCGGGCCAGGCTGGTGATAAACAGGCAGTTTCCCACGCCGCACACCAGCATGATGCCCACCAACACCACCGCGATGACGATGGTGGCCACGAAGAAGGCGCGGCCCTGCGTGGTGTCCGGGATCTCGTCCAGGGGCACCTCGTAGCTCGGGTCGTCGCCGGCCAGGAAGTAGTCCGGCGGCGGGGCGCTCCCGTTGGCCGCGTCAGCCATGTTGGATCAGGTCAACATGCTCGGCTGTGAATAGAAGCGAAATGTCGAATCAGAGAAGTCATCTTCTCCGGAGGATTCACACAACGTCGACTTTTATGGTAATTTCCTGCAAAGTTTATTTCATGTTTTTTTGGGCAAATTCGTGCCGACTCGGTTCTCGTGGCAACGGTCATCAGCTCGACGCTGCACTTTGAAGACATCTCATCCTGTCAGCCCTCCATTTGATTAAAAGTCCTCGGCAGCTGATGAGGGCTCCCGCCGGATGCTGGCCCTTGGAGGGCGCTTGTTAGGCGCGTAGGCATATTAGCCCTCTTCTCCGCCTGTCAGGGACATCGTGTTCAGACTGTGCACAAATTGATGCTGTTGAATTAGATGCAGTGCATGAAAACGCTCGATGGAGGGCAACGTCGTTCGCACGAACTTTTAATTCATTGAAATATAGATACTTCGACGCCTGGGGGCGCCAATGCAAACTGCTCCCATCCTGACATTAATTAGCTAAACCCTCCCTTCAGTTTGCTGCCGGGTTTGGTGCTAAGCTCGCGTACACAGGCGCTCTGAAATCCATCTTTTTGTTGATGGCGTGGCCTGGCTGCGCTGTTCATGATAGGTACTTGTCAGATTTGGCTCGCGGCTGCAGAATGTGGCGTCTCGGCCCAGATGTTTGGAGAGGAAAAAATGCAGACGGGATGATACTTTTACTGCACAGACCATCACTCAGGAAGCGAAGAGTGCAGGGGTCAGGATTTCTCCTTGTAAATATTTGCCATGATTAACTTTAAGCACATAATTCCCACCCAAAAATGTGATTTTATTCTTTGTCAGGCTCAGTAATATTCAGTAACTCTTCCTCATTTCTCAGTGACTTCCAGGAAGTCGGTTGAGGAGTCCGTTTTTTTTTTTTTTTTTCGTCTTTGCTCGATTGAAAGTCATTTCAAGCTGATTTATTCATGGTCAGTGTGAAAAAGGGACTGGCGTTACATTTTAATTCACCAGGTAAAAGTTGTCTGGCAAATCACCATATAAAGAAGCACAACAATCCAACATGATTTTCAGAATAACGAAAAGCGTGATGAAATATTTGGAATTAAAATAGACATTGTTCAGGTGTATTCAGAGAAGCGTGCTGATCCACCTGCAGCTCCAAACACCTGCCAGAGGTCATTTTGCCGACCCGGCCAAGATGCCAATTGTTAAAAGACGTGTTTTGAAAAGAAAGGAGAAGAAAAAAAAAGGGTAAAGATGTGACTCACCAGGACGTGTCCCCTGTGGCTGAGTGATGCTCTCCTCACACACACACACGTACGAAGAACTTATCAGTGGTGATGATCTTGAAGATGACTGACACTTTCAAGCTGAAAACATGCACGCAAAACATGCGGGTTTGAAAAGGGCCGCAGTGTTTCCGGGACCCGCAAAAACCGGAGGCTGCCGCTCGCCGGGGCTACGCGGCTCTGAATGACACGACCGGGCGCGTTCACGACGCGACCGCACGGGAGCGCGCCAGAGAAGCCCGCCGTCGGATTCCCACCCATCACAAACATAGCAGATCCACACTAAAACACAGATAGACAGGTGTTTGGGAACATATTTTCGATTTAAAAATAATGACCACTCAAAGAACCAAATTGAAATTATCGTTTGAATGCCCATATTTTCGATTTTCTTTTCATTTTTTCTGACTTGAAGTACTTTTGTTCCCTTATATTCCTTGTGTTTTCAGTCCTTACGCCCGGAACACTTTCTTGTACTTCTCTTCCATCAAAAATGGATTGTTAATTATTATCTTGGAACTGCTCACTCAGCTCTTGTTGATGATAAAGTCAAATTGAATTCATTAATTCCAATCATCAAATCCAAACGTGTTCTTTTGCAGTGCGGCTTCATGCAGGGACAGAAGTGTCCAGCAGATGGCAGTAAATACAGATGGACAGCTCTGAGACGGTCCTGAACAGCTCTTTTAAAGATAGGATGAATTAAATTAAGTGTATCAAGACCTCGTGGCTCCATAATTCAGACTTACCTTATATATTTCTTAAATCTAACATGCCTATTTTGTGGGATGGTGATGAGGTTTTCCAGGAATCAACAAGGTTGTCATTTACGACTGACCTTTATATTGCTGACATTTCATGGCGAGACTGGAGGATTTGTTCTATTTATTTCCTTGTTGTTTTGCATCTCCAGGCCTGGAGGGGGTCGGATGATGCAGCCCCTTTGATGAGGTCTTGCCGGAGCATTTCCTCCCCTCCCTCCCATGAGCAAGCCACAAGGTGAAACCGTCATATTCAAGTTTGAAAGCTTTAGAAAGCAGCCTGGTTCTTCTGAACAAAAAAAACCAAACTTATCAGAATGACTGGTATACTTGTTTCCACGGAAACTGGCTGACAGAAGGTTACTTATTAAACACAATAACCTGAAATGTAAAATTTTGACTTGAAATGAAAATTATTCAAATCGATGAGGTCTCTTGTATTTAAATTATTTATCCATGGATTTTTTTCCATGAATGACACAAAGGGGCTTTATTGAAAAAATGTAGCAAATCCACAACATATTAACATTTTTTAAATGATTCATAAAGCCCTCTCAGTGTTGTTGTCCCCGAGATTCACCAAAAGACCAAATATGTTTTGGTTCATCGGGTTTTCCGGGAAACTCTTTCCAGCTGACTCGCAGGGTTTGAAATTGGTTTAAAATCAGTGAAGTGCAATTTCATTTTGAGAAACCAAACAGTACAAAATGATCAAAATGCATTGAGTCAAGAATCAATAAGGTAAAAAAAAAAAAAAGAAGTTTATTTGTTTTTAATTTACAAAAAAAGCGAGCAAGGAGATCCCCTCTCTCCAGCTCAGAGTTGAACCCGAAAACAAAAGCGTAGAAAAAGACAAACGGTGTGATTGAGAGTCTCTCTGCGTCCAGTGAGATCTACTTCTTGGCGTACGTGATCTTCATGGCGCAGGTGGCCGTGATCCTGAAGCCCTGAAGCGCGTCTTTGGCCACGCCGGCCTGCGTCTCACTTTCAAACTCCACAAAGGCGATGTCGTGCTTCCCGGGGACGAGTCGCACCTCTTTGAAACCGGGAAACCTGTGAGAAACAGAGGGGAGACAAATTAATCCTGTCGCTTTCAACCACCCAAATCATTTCCCCCCTGAATTTCCAGGGATCAGGCAGAACCATCAGCCTGGGTTTACATTTTATACATCCTTTTTATTCACATTCAAAGATGTGACCGTCCGTCACTTTGGAATACGACTGGTCATTCTCACTCTACAGCTGCATCCTGGACATCATTTGGGAATTTGATTGTACTCAAGGGTTCAGTGCGGTCCCAACACAGGAATCTCAGCACTTACTGGTTGAACAGCATGGAGAGCATCATTTCATTGGTCTCCTCTGGCAGGTTGTTGAGGAAGAGGATGTAGTTCGGGGGGTTATCTGGCACCTGGGAGGACAAGAGACCCGGGATTAACCGTCGGCATGACAGACAAACAGATAATTTCCGACTGAGAGCAGCGGCAGGGTGTGGATGTGCATACCTGTAAAACAGGGGTAATGATGGGAGGAATTGCACCCTGGAAACACACAAGCACAAAGGACACAAAAATAGTGAGTGGAGCTCCAAAGGGTACTGGTAACTTCAGAGAGAGAGCCTCGCGGAGCTGCTGTTCTCAGGAACATTTCAGCAGCTGATCGTTGCTGCCAGACTCACCACAGCTGGTTTCTTTGCGACAGCCGCTGCCGGCTCTTGGGCTTTCTTCTTCTTATCCTTCTTCTTCTCCTTGTCACCGTAGGCACCCTTCACCTTAGCGATGACCTCGGAGTCAGTCTTAGCATACTGTATCCTCTGGAGAACATGCAGGACGCAAGGGTCAGTTGAGCGGCTATTGTGGCTCAGGAGGCTTTTTCCTTCTAGCTGTCTTACCATGGGCTTGTTGTAGAAGGGGAAGCCTTGCAGCTGCCTCAGTGCATTGGTGGCAGCGGCGAGCTCTTTAAACACGACAAAAGCCTGGCCCCTCATCTTCATGGTCTTCATGGCCACAATGTCGATGATCTGTCCGAACTGAGAGAAGAGCGCGTAGAGGGAGCGCTTCAACTCTGACAGAGCGAGGTGAAAGGTAGTGTAAATATATCAGATGCAGTATTGAAAAATACAGTTTGGGTACTTTTAGTTGTTTCTATGTAATTTTTCTGGGGGGAAAAAATATCTTAAGAAAACGGATACTACATGCTATCATCCTTTTTGCCAATATTACCAATAATGTAAAACTAAGAACCCAAACAGATGATCATTATTAATGATTGCGGCGGTCACGTGTGGTCTAAATCCAGCCGGGTTGAATTGAAGATTTCAAAAATCTTAATTTCATGAGTACAAGGTTACATCAGCCATGCCTCTTGTATTCTCAGTTGACTAAATGGAACCAGATAATGTCAGATAAACAAAGACAATCAACAAAGGCTGAAGAGAAAAGTGCAATGAGCTACTTCTGTGGGCTGAATATACACTATTTAACCTTCCAACATTAGTGGGTCCCCACTGACCTTCTTTTTTGACCTTGTCATTGATGTTGTTGATATAAATGGTATGGTTCGGTCGGATATCCATGGTGGAGTCTGAGAGGATAGCAAAGCAAACGTCAGCGTTCCCCCTGACCGATCTTATTTGCAGATTTAGAAGATGAACCTCGGTATTGAAAAACACCAGGGAGTAAACAGACAAAATACCAAACACGATAATAGAGTGAGACAACTAATTTATGGGAAATAAGGACATGCTGTAAGACGGCGGTAATAATATTTATCGCTTGAGAAAAACAAGTTCCTAGCACGATAGTACGAGAACTTTGAGTTGAACCTATTGATTTTTGTTACATTCTAATATAATCAGTAAAACATATCTTTTGAGAATCCATACGCCGCAAATCCGTATTAGTATCGTTATATTCCCATTCATTCGCATAGTTAGCTTCACTGCACTAGCTTCCCACGCTAGCTTATAGTATTTTTTTAATGAATAAACAGTAGTCAAAGGAACATGCGTTTTAAAATACATTTACGGGTATCACTCGCCGTCACAGTAATCCCAAAAAACACCCGAAATGACTGAGAAAAAGGGATTTATTATCATGTTAAAAACTTGCCTTTCTCCACGGACGCCGCTCACCGTCAAACCGGAAACAGATTCTGGCGCCGCGTGCTCACCCAAAGATCTACGTGCAGTGCTGCCCCCCTCAGGGCAGGAGGGGGACTACATGCAAATTATTCTCAGCTACGTAAATAAGAAGCAACAATTTGGATGAGTAGGTGCTGAAATTCGTCATACCTCTTTATTATTTGATTTCAAAAAATGTATTTATTTATTTTCTTTTTTGCACGACTGCATTGCACTAAAAATAGTCTTTATCTGCGCGCACTTTACACTTTAATACCTCATAGTTTAATGATTACTGTTTAATGTAACATTTCAACCTCCTGCTAATTTGCACTCAATAACTGTTGATTTCTTGTCACCGTGGGATTGTGAAAAAAAAGTCTTCTCGAGTCCTCTGTATGTCCAGCACATTGACAACAAAGCTGACTTTGACTTTGATAGTCAGTTTGAAAGAAATGCACCCGACTGTTATCTGCTGTGTGGTGAAAAAAACTAGAGGTTTGGCATTAAGTAAAGCAAGATTTCTTATAATTATACCAAAACCGAAGAGAAATAACATCAAATAGCTAAAAAAGAACATTGCTGATGTCTGAAATTTGTCTTTATACTGTTTTTTCGTGTTTACCTATGTATGTTTCAGACGTTGCTCCAATCTTCCATGAATTCAGACTGCTTTTTTGGATCATTCTCAGGCACCTGCTTCTTTTATTCCAGGCCGAACAGGTTTCTGAAAGATTCAAAGTGTTAGCTGTCATATGTACAGTTTGGAAACGTGTCTCCCTGTGCTATAAAATTCCTATTTTGCTGTCCACAGTGAAGCCAGCAAGGCAGCGAAAAAACGACAACAATAGAAAATAACCATATTATTGCAACGAGATGCACACAGTGCATAGAAATGTAAACAATATCAACAGGACGTGCACGTTGAAAGAAAGACTGCAAATTGAAATGTAAACAATTTTGATCGAGGGATGTGCAAATTTAAAACGTGCAAATTGACATCTTGAGAGTGCGAACTGTGCAGGTTGAATGCAGACGGTTAAATAAACGGTTTGATTAAATGAAAAACTGAGTATTGAGGATAAAATACCTATTGAGTAGCTTTTAATTTTTCATACGTTTTTTTTTAATTGCATCTTTTTCCGACAAGGTCAGTTCGATAGCCCGGTGCGGTAGATGGCGCTATACGTTTGGTGCGATTTTGCATGTGCGAAGAAATATAGCGAGGAAGAAGAAGAACCAGCAGCGGCTCATAATGTTTTCATCAGCTGATATTCTCCATTAGTTTGCAGCTTTTTATCAACTCAAACAAGCTAGCCGGCTAAGCCTGCCTGCCGGAGGGGGCACCGGCACCGCGACACGGCGTCTCTGGACCACACGATAACAACCGTCCACGGTGGCGACCGACTCTCGCTATCTGCCCGGTTTGTGGATTTTACGAGCAGGTGTTTTTTTTCTTTCTTTTTTTTATCTACGTGACTTTTGCCCCCCCCTCTTTCGTCCCGCTCGGCGTCGCAAGCTAGCCCGCTAGCAGGTCGGTTAGCTTCCCGGCTGCCATAAGAAACAGTGGCGCTCATTCCGACCGGGCTGGACGGCTAACAGCGGGATGAGCCATGGCATCGGTTCGGGTGGCTGTCCGGGTCCGACCCATGAACAGACGGTGAGTTTTTGATTCAGGAAAAACTGCAAACTTTGTCCTCTTCAAAGCTGCGATACCATAAAGGCGTTATTTTACGACCCCGTCCGGCTCTGACAGATGTAGCCGCAGTGCACTTGAATTAAAAGCCATGAATGGAGGGGGGAGGGAGGTAAGGTCAGCGTTACTTTCAGCAGGGAATTAACCCAGAAACACCCATTTTATCCTCAATTTTAACACTCAGTTTTGTCGTAACTTCGAAGCTATTTCTACAAATACAAATAACAAGACGTATGTGTTTGGTATTGTATCCTTGACATTGCTGTTAGCTTAGAAAGCACAGTACCTTTTTTCCACTCTGCCAGAAGATCACCAAAAGCAAGATGACACGACCAGTAAATTGTGTGATTGTGTGCGGGAAGTATTTGCTTTAAATGCATTTAAATGAAATTGAATAATGTATTACCCGGGGCTCATATTCCAATTGATTGTGTTGTGTTTGTCTGAGATCTGATAACCAAATGTCAGCAGATAAGGATATATATTTATATACATTTTAAATTACAAGCACACGCATTTTGGATATTCTTTTGCAAATTAAACAGTTGTGACATATCACCTGTTTTCCTTGCAGCCTGTCGTATCAGAATGTGAACTTGATGTGAAAGTCATTAGAGCACAAAGAAAACAGCGTTACTTAATCTGTCATGAAGCTTTGCTGTTCCTGTAAGGTAACACCTGTGAGACGTGTACAGCCAAGCGGCTTTGCTCGTCGAATCTGAAAGAATGCTTTGGAACAGGAGGTATGGCCCCGGATGTTTTCTGTTTCGATTGAAGTCCAAAGGGAGTTGTTTCCCTTGAGTGCAAACAAGGGTGGAGACACAAGGTTACGAAGATGACTGAATAAACTTTTTTTTTCGGGCTTCGACACTCTTCAGTCATGTGCGTATTATGGATGTCAGACAGGTTTGTTTGGGACAAGAGAGAAACCAAGAAACAAAAATGCCATCAATCAAGATTTTTATCTCAGGATTTTTCAAAATATGTGTTTTATTGGATATGAAGAAAAAGCAGACGCGAATAACATGACATCACTTTTCACAAAATGACCCCAAAGAGATCGGATGTTTCACCAAAATCAGTCAGAAATGTAAAGTAGGAGATGGAGAGCTAAATACAGGTCAAAATTTCTTTTTTACCACAACTCTTGCAAACAGTCGAAATTACA
This sequence comes from Fistularia tabacaria, assembly GCA_901007705.1. NCBI lineage: Eukaryota > Metazoa > Chordata > Actinopteri > Syngnathiformes > Fistulariidae > Fistularia > Fistularia tabacaria. Next base: position 169,274 of record CAAKHD010002035.1, read on the forward strand.
TTAGACCATCGGATCAATATAATTCTGTGTGTGTGTGTGTGTGTGTGCGTGTGCGTGTGCGCGCATGCGCGCACGCACACATGCACGTGACTTCCCATAAAAGTCTGAGCAAATCAAGTTCTATTGGTTTCCATGGTTACTTCTCCAGTTCAGCTTTTCTTGTTCCCCACGG
>CAAKHD010002040.1:18825-29756 GCA_901007705.1 Fistularia tabacaria
GGGGGGGGTGGTGAGGGGGGGGGGGGGGGGGGGGGGGGGGGGGGGGGGGGTGGGGGGGGGGGGGGGGGGGGGGGGGGGGGGGGGGGGGGGTCAGGAGGACATGCGGGTTCTGGTTCTTCTCCTGCTTTGAGGTCCAGAGGGGACTCTGGTCTGGAGAAGCTTTTGAGGCCAGCAGAGAATCTAGTCGGGATCTGAGGACCAACCCTGGAGAAGACAATCCACCAGGATGATTGCCAGGACAGTCGGCTGCTGGATGGACCAACGCCACAATCAAGAAGCTACTGATCAGGGGATCAATGTTTGGGTGGAGCTAAGGATCTACAGGAGGAACATCAAACACCAGGCTGAAGTACTCCCTGACGGAGGCGCCGGTGTCTCCTGGAGGACCAGCCGCTGCGGCCTGACGGTTTAGATCTTTTTGGAGTGATCGGTGGTGGGTTCCGGTAGATCCCAGAGTTCCTTACCATAGAAGACCTCGGCAAAACATCCCGTCCCCAGCTTGACCTCCAGCTGCAGAGCGTGTCTGCTGACCTCCCAGGAGTCGTGGGCCAGGCCCAGCGTGTCCGGGGTGGAGTTCTCACACACCAGCATTAAGGTAAAGCACAGACCATCTGCTCGCTCTGGGGGTCAGGGAGGAGGCAGGGGCACAGAGGGTTAACGGGGAACATGCACTGAGGGAACGTGGAGGACGCCGTCTTTGGACCTCCTGCGGATCCTCCTGACCTCCGGGCTTCGACCCGGTTCCTAAGCCCCCCCCGGCGTCCTCCACGCCGTCTCCACGGCGACGGTTCGTACCCATCCAGACCTCCCCGAACTGCCCGTTCCCCAGACGCTTGAGGAGCTGCAGGGACTCCCGCGGGATCTCCCACACGTCCTTGGTCTTCACGGACAGGTCGGCCAGGCGGGGCATGCCCTTGTGGCAGGGGACCACCAGGCGGCAGCAGAGCCCGGCAGCGCGGTCTGGTCGCGGCCAGAAGGTCCGCAGAAGAAGAGCGGCACAGAGAAGAAGTCTTACAGAGGAAGAGGAAGGCAACCGGAAGCAGGAGAGCCACAACTGAAGCTGCAGAAGGTCCGACCTCGCCCCACCGAACCCCAACGATCATAGAACACACCCCCTGGGAATCAGGAGACCCCGGTGAGATGTTCTACAGTGTGCTGGCCAGACCAGACCATGGTGACCAGTGGTGGGTGGAACCTTCTCTGTGTTCCAGGTGGGGGGGGGTCAAACCTTCTCTGGTCACCGATGGCGCTGGCCATCTGCTGACGGTTCAGGTGAAGAGAAGCATCCTTTGTGGAACAGCAGTGTTTGAACAGGACCTGAGATCATCCACCTGGATGATCTTTGTGTGTGTTTGCTTGACATTGATCCAGCTGGTCGACCAGGGGGATGTTTGTGTTGATTGCTCCGAGCAGCAGAAGAAGCCCTCAGACCCCCCCCTCCCAGTGTTTACACGGGGCGATAAGGGCTGAAGCTCATCCAGCCGTCAAATCCATGATGGCCCATTGCAAGCTGCCTTCTGGACAGCAACACTGGGTACCAGGATGTGATCTTTGTAAGCTGTGTGTCTATAAGGAGGACATTCTGTCTGTGACCTGCAGCCTCAGGTGTTCTCAAGGTTCTAAGTCAAGCTCTTTAAGCGAGGCTTACAAAGGAAGGCAGCAGAGAAGCAGCAGAAGCCCTGAAAAGAGAGGAGGTTACTGTTCCAGAAGGTTCTGCATCCAGCCTGGGGAGGGAGAGAAGGTGGACACAAACAGAGACGACAATGCACAGGGTTTGTTCTCCAAGCTCATCTGGACCAGGGACGCCTACTGGGGACACTGAAACAGGAGGTGACCAGTCAGAGCATAGACAGAACCTGAGGGACAAGTGATGAACGGAACGGAGCATCAACAGAGACCTGATAGGCATAAACATCAAGGTGTCCTTCAGACATGAAGCTACAGACTGATGGGGGGATGGGAGGGTGGCTCAAGGAGTAAAAGGGTATGGCTTAGGTGGTAGAGGGGAGTTGTTCAGGTGGTAGAAGGGTATGGCTCAGGTGGTAGAGATGAGTGGTTGAGGTGGTAAAAGGGTATGGCTCAGGTGGTAGAGGTGAGTGGTTGAGGTGGTAAAAGGGTATGGCTCAGGTGGTAGAGGTGAGTGGTTGAGGTGGTAAAAGGGTATGGCTCAGGTGGTAGAGGTGAGTGGTTGAGGTGGTAAAAGGGTATGGCTCAGGTGGGAGTCGGGTATGTCTCAGGTGGTAGAGGGGAGTTGTTCAGGTGGTAGAAGGGTATGGCTCAGGTGGTAGAGGGGAGTTGTTCAGGTGGTAGAAGGGTATGGCTCAGGTGGTAGAGGGGAGTTGTTCAGGTGGTAGAAGGGTATGGCTCAGGTGGTAGAGGGGAGTTGTTCAGGTGGTAAAAGGGTATGGCTCAGGTGGGAGTCGGGTATGTCTCAGGTGGTAGAGGTGAGTGGTTCAGGAGGTAAAAGGGCATGGCTGAGATGGTAGAGGGGTATTGCTCAGGTGGTAGAGGAAATGGCTAAGGTGATAGAAGAGCAGGGCTCATGTTGTTGGAGCTTGCTCAGGCAGTAGAAGGAGATGGCTCATGTGGTAGGAAATGGCTCAGGTGGTAAAGGCGATCCTGGAACCAAAAGTTCCTGGTTGCATTCCCAAGCTCCTCCAAGCCAGTGGAGCTCAGGGGCTGCACCTGAGCAGGTCCATCCATGGTCCATCCTGGCCGATGCACAGGAGGAGCTGTCTCCACCAGGTGGAAGTACAATGTTCACAGTAAAATACCTGCACACAATCTGCGCCATCAGTGAGGAGCAGCCCAGAAGTGCTGTGTCAGAGTGCTGGAGGTCATGTGAGCTCACCTGAGTAGTGCTGCACCAGCTGCTGCAGCGTGTCGAACTGCGCCCGCGTGGTGATGTAGTACCCACCGCTGTCCAGCTTGCGGATCTTATAGTGCTTCACGTGGTCGCCCTTCACATCGTCCCAGTCCCGTATGGACAGTGAGAAGGCGCCTGGGGGCCACAGGAGGTCAGGGTCAACCACAGGAGGAGAGAACCCAGGCAGGAGAACGCGACGGAGAGAATACAGACAGAACCCCTGTTTGGCCTTCATTACTAAACATGGGTATCTAACTTCTGGGCACCAAGTTCCACTTAGAACCCGGCTGCACCCTAAGGTTCCCTGGGTTCCTAATGGAGGGGATTCTCCTCACCCTTGGTGGTCTCGCTCTCCCTGATGAGAAAGGTTCCTCTGGGGTTCCCGGTGGACAGCAGCTGCCGCTCGGCGTCCTTCCGGCCCAGTTTGCCAAAATACCAGCTGCACGGAGAGGAGAAGACGCTGAGCTCGGGATGCGCCGAGGAGGTCCTGGAGGACTTCACCGGCATCTCCATCCAATCAGAACCCTTGGCCTGCAGGGGCTGAGCCTGGAGGTCTGAGGCCTCCTCACACTTACTCCTCAGCCTGGATGGAGTCCACAGGAGCCACGTAGTTGCTGGGGATGTATCCGCTGCCCCCGGTAGACAGCGAGCGGGCGTCCCACCAGTCTCCTTCCCTGGGGAGAGAGACCAGCATGAGCTCACAGCATCATCTCCAAACACCTAGCAGCTCCAGGAGGACACGTGGCAGCTGGAGCTCTCTGCCCTTCCAGATGCCCGCGGGGGCAGAGTGAACCCTCCAGGAGTCACTGTGGACCAATGAGGGCTAGGAAGGAGGAGCTTCAGCTTCTAATGGAGGGCCACCATCTCACCAACGCTGTGGAACGGCTTCTTCTCTCAGTTCATCTCCACCCATCTGAAGATCCAGGAGAGGCTACTGTGACTGGACGCCCTGAAGGAACCTTCAGGAGCTTTGGAACCTTCAGCAGGAACCTTAAGGAGCTTTCAGGAGCTTTCGGGAACCTTCAGGGGCTTTCAGGAACCATCAGTAGGAACCTTAAGGAACTTTCAGGAAGCTTCCGGAGGTTTCAGGAAGCTTCAGGGGCTTTCAGGAAGTTTCAGGAGCTTTCAGGAACCTTCAGGGGCTTTCAGGAACCTTCAGTAAGACCCTTGAGGAGCCTTCAGGAGCTTGCAGGAACCTTCAGGAGCCTTCAGAGAGCTCCTAGGTGATTTGAGATCTTTCTCTCAGACGTCTTCTGCCAATCGCTGCTCTGAGGGGGTGGAGCAGTGTGGTCCCAGGTTCCTCCAGCAGGGGGCAGCGTGAGCTTCAGGATGGAGGTCCAGGAACAGGGAGGGGGGCAGAAGAAGGTGGGCAGGAGCTGGAATGACATCGATGCTGTGAGGATGGAGATGTGGAGATGCTGGAGGAGACAGGATGCTGGACGGGGGGGGGCTGGAGAACAACACACACACACACACACACACACACACACACACACACTCTTCCTTCTCATGTGAGACCTGACTGCCCTGAGATCTCTGTAGATGTTCCTCCTCCATCTGAGCAGAAGCGGAGATCTTCTGTGCTGCTGCTGAGACACAAGAACCTGGGGTGGCCTGCAGAACGGATCTCCATTCCCCCACAGAACCTCCACAGAACCTCCACAGAACCCCCACAGAACCCCCACAGAAGCCCACAGAACCCTGGAGAACCTCGCAGAAGCCTTACGTGCTGTTGATGATCTGGAAGCGTTCTCCTTTCCGGAAGCTGAGGTCGTCCTCGGTCCGGGCCTCGTAGTCGTACAGAGCCACGAAGAGGGTGACCCCTGGAGGTGAGGAGCACAGCGTCAGGAGGAACATCTGAACACACACCTGAACGGGATCCAAGCAGAACATCGCAGGTTCCTTGGCTCCCGCGGTCTGAGGAACCTTCTAGCGCCGACTTGTGCTTGTCGTGTTCAGTAGATCCGTGTTCCCTGTCCTCTCACAGCTGCTTGAGATGTTTCTTCGCCGAGCTGGAGGTCTGGACTGAGATCTCCAGATGACCCAATCGATCAATCAGGGTCTCATCAGCCGATCATCTCGCTCCTTGCAGGTCCAGCTCTTCATCACTGCTGTCTTCTTCAGCCGAGGCTTGTTTCGAGGGGGCTGTGGAACCCACGGGATCATCTGAGGTCCACCTGGTGGTCTTCAAGGTCGGGTCAGAACCTGGTGCTCGCACGCAGAGGAGCCTCCATAGGAACCGAGGAGCTGAAGGGTTAACGCTCTCCGCTGCAGTGGACCCTCTGGTTACATCATGGATCTTCAGGAGGTCCAAAGATGACCAAATGAAAAAGCCAAAGCTGCGGCTGAAGCTCCGCCAGGCGTGGATTAGGATTACACCCAGAAGCCCAGAAGATAATCCAGGCGTTGCAGATGAGGGGGCGGAGATGCTGGTCATCTTCACGGCAGGAGGAGATCCTGCGTGGAGAACCGCCTGGGCTGGTGCCAGCAGGATGTTCCTCATCACACCGAGAACCTCCAGGTTCCTCCTGCAGAGCCCAGGACCTGCAGCTCGTTCTTCTGGGGGGAGATGATTGACAGCTCAGGGCTGACAGCGCCGTCTGGGATCCTTCAGAAGCAGAAGCAGGGCGTGTCTCCATGCAGGGTTCTCCTCCGATTCATCTTCTATTTCTGGACCTTCTGACCTTGTGTCACCACCCAGTTCCACCGCCGTCCACCGGGCTCCTGGTTCTGCAGTTCCTGCAGAAACATCTGCTGGTGCAGGGTTCTGCTCCAGACCTCCAGAACCCTCCAGAGAAGCTGCTCCCAAAGGGAAGGGTGGAGAGGATCTGCTGTCTTCACTTGTTGTTATTAATTCCTTGAGATGTCTGGAACCTTCTGGAGGTGGACTCAGGACAGGAGGAGGACCTTCCTGGGGAGCAGCATGGAACCGGTCCAGGTTTGGTCAGAAGAGCTGAAGAGGAACACTGGCAAACATGTTTGAGAGCAGATGCTGCAGGTCCTCTGGACAATGAACCGACTGGATCTGAGCACAGCTGCAGAAGCTCCGGTCTCAGAGGAGTCATCTGAAGGTCTTCATCTTCGCCTGGTCACCTGTGGGACGTTCCTCTCCAGGTTCCCCTCAATTTAAATGCAGACCTTTCGAGATTACTACGAAGCCCACGTAGTCATGGTTTCCTGACTCTGACGAAGAACCTTCACCGCTGTTGACCTTCTCAAAGGTTCCCGTCAGGAGATCCATCATGTCTCCACCCTCTGGGGCGGTTCTTACCTGTCCCTCCTCGGTTCCTGAGGGTTCCTGTGTGGCTGGAGGTGCTGACCCCTCCAAAGACGGCCACCCCCTGACCCGCCGCCGCGTGGAAGTTGTTGTAGTTTGGAATGGCGGCGGCGGCGGCGAAGTCGGGGTAGATCTGCGGCGTGGGATCTGCACCATAGCGGAACCCCGAGGAACCCTGCGAGAAGCTGGTGTCGCGCTGGTCCGTCAGTTTGGTGGCCTCCTTGTCCTTGCATTGCACGCAGCCCATTATCTGCAACACAGGAGCTCAGGTGAGGACACGGAGGACGACATCTACAGGGATCACGGATCAGGAGGAGCCACGGCTTCAGGAGGTCTCCGACACAGGACCACGGCTTCTCCTGAGGACATCAGGAGGTCACCGACGCAACTCGGAGTCCTTAAGTTCACCTCAAGTTCCTTCAGACAAGAGTTCTCAACAGGAGAAACGGCTCCTGGACTTCCTGTAGCTGCAGGAAGTGGCCTCTCCGGGGCGGTGGATCGTTCCTGAGCAGGGATCTTCACCCAACCAGGAGGTGGCAGAAGAAACCACCAGGTCCCATCAGAAGCACGTGGGACAGACAGCTGAGACCAAGCCTTCCACATAAAAGCCCAGATGCCTGCTGATGTGAAGCTCCTGACAGGAGGAGGTCACCTCCACCCCCCTGGGAGGTCTTTGTCCAGAGGTGACCTCCAGGCCACGCCTGCTGAGACACCTGATCTGAGTTCCACTCTGCAGTCCCTCTGCATCTTCTCAGCTTGCAGCTGCAGCACATCGGAAGATGTTTACGGTTCTCCATCTTGCAAAGATGGCAGGATGTGGTCTCCAGACTCGCTGCATGCAGGGTTTCCGTCCGTCTTCTGCGAGCGAAGCCCAGGCCAGCCGTGTGGTTTGGTAGCTCCGCCCACAAGGCAAACCATCTCCATCTACAGCAGAAGCAGGTGGAACCCACAACTTCAACGTGCTTCTTCCTGCCCGAGTTCAGAAAAGCAGCAGAACTCACTTGAAGAACCAGAGGAACCCGGTCCCACACTCGTGTCTCCTGGGGTTTGAATGTCCACAGCCCAAACCTTGGAGATGGTTTCTGACACCAGGAGCCACGGGTGAGTCAGCAGACATCTGGAGGTCCTGGAGTCTCATTTAAGGCCACGTCATGGACCTGAGGCCGCAGAGTATTGAAACGTTCCCCACCTTCCAGTCCATCTGCAGATGACCTCAGTGACAACCCTGGAGCCTCATCAACATCTCGGTGAGGGAACACCATGAGGAACATCTCAAACCCACCACAGGAAATACACAAGCAGGGAAAATCTGGAGAACCTCTGAAGCCTGTAGGACAGGAGGGGGACGAGGAGCAAAGAGCTGTGTGTGTGTGTGTGTGTGTGTGTGTGTGTGAGTGTGTGTGTGTGTGTGTGATAGTGTGTGTGTGTGTGTGTGTGTGTGTGTGTTTGTGTGTGTGTGAGTGTGTGTGTGTGTGTGTGAGTGTGTGTGTGTGTGTGTGTGTGTGTGTGTGTGTGTGTGTGTGTGTGTGTGTGTGTGTGTGCTCCTGGAACCGCCCTGGTGTCATGTATCACACCAGGGTTTCAGCCTTTCATAAAGGTTCTCCTCCACTGAGCTGCTCCAAAGTCTCAGTCCATCATCTACAGAGCTTCCTCTGCTGTGATTGGACGAGGAGGTTCCCCCTGGACCAATCACAGGGCCACATAGAGACAAACACCCGTTCAGCCTCACATTCACACATCTGGACCATGCAGGATCTCCACTGGACCTCCTGCATGTGTTTGGACAGTGGGAGGAACCTGGAGAACCCTGAGGAACCCCACGCAGAGAATTGACCTCGGGACCTCCTGCTGGGAGGAGGAGGAGTCACCCCCCCCTCCCCCCTCCAGTGAGGGATCAGACCTCCTGATGTTCTGAGCTTCTCCTCTTCCATGCCGAGGTTCTGCAGATGTTCTCGGGTGTTAATTCCCCCCCGGCTGAATTCCTGGTGTGCTGTAGATCCAGGCGGAGCAGCAGAAGGTCCCACCCAGGAGGCGCTTCTGGCAGGGGAACCCTGTGTTTAGGCCGCAGTACTGCCAGTATTTTTACTGCAGGATATTCTCAGCGCACGCTCTCCTTCAGCCCAGCTTCTGGAAAGAGCTGCGAGGAGGAGGAGCTCCTCAGAACCCCTCTGTGCTCCATCTCTGCCACGACAGTGGTCCAAGTGGACCACCTCCACAACCTCCCCAACCTTCACAACCTCCACAACCTCCACAACCTCCACAACCTTCACAACCTCCACAACCTTCACAACCTTCAAAACCTTCACAACCTTCACAACCTCCACAACCTTCACAACCTTCACAACCTTCACAACCTTCACAACCTTCACAACCTTCACAACCTCCACAACCTTCACAACCTTCACAACCTTCACAACCTCCACAACCTCCACAACCTTCACAACCTCCACAACCTCCACAACCTCCACAACCTCCACAACCTCCACAACCTCCACAACCTCCACAACCTTCACAACCTTCACAACCTTCACAACCTCCACAACCTCCACAACCTTCACAACCTTCACAACCTCCACAACCTCCACAACCTTCACAACCTTCACAACCTCCACAGCTCAAAGCCACCTCAAAGAACCACACACTGCCCTGACACAACAAAGTACTCTGACACACAAAAGTACTCTGTCACAGTACAGTACTCTCTCACATTCAAGTACTTTGTCACAATAAAATACTTCGTCACATTAAAGTACTCTGACATACCAAAGTACTCTGACACAGTACAGTACTCTCTCACATTCAAGTACTTTGTCACAATAAAATACTGTGTCACATTAAAGTACTCTGACACACCAAGTACTCTCACACAGTACAATACTCTGTCTCATAATAGTACTCTGTAACATCAAAGTACAGTACTGTAGTCAACTACTGTATCACACTAAAATAGCCTAGTATGTCTGATTAAACTTCACTATCGCAGCAAAGTACTGCATCACAGCCAAGTACTGTGTCACATGATAGTACTGTGTCACAGTACAGTACTGTATTGTAGATGAGTAATTTATCAATCAAGTACTGGGTCACATTAAAGATTTGTATTGCAGCAAAGTACTTTATCACAGTAAAGTACTGTATGACGCTTAAGTACAAGATCACAAAGTACTGTATCGCAGTCGAGTACTCCGTAGCAGGAATTCATACAGAGTACTTCTGAATCAGCAGTCGGAGCTTCAACATGAGGAGACGCTGAGGTTGAAGATGTTCTCCAGCGGTCTGAAGCCGGGTTGTGTTTGGTCCACACGGTTCTGACGCAGAACCAGGAATGTTCGAAGTTCTGCATTGCAGTTAATGTTCTAGGTGCAGCTGGTGGAACAACGGGTTTGGGTTTCTCACTGGAGACCCTTGACTGGAAACACCAGACTAGCTGGTCTGGCTGGGTTTGGTTGGAGAAGCCCACCACTCAGGGGACCTGCGGATCTACTGGCCACCATCTCCTGTGGAGAACCTCGCTTGTCAACGGCCTGCCGGGGAAACTGAGGTTCCTCACCGAGGTGCCTCAGGAGCCTGGAGAACAGTGGACGTTCAGTGACATGAGACCTTGGTGCGGCAGGAGAACCCGGGGTCTGGAGCTTTGACGCTCTGGTCTGGAAACCAGCAGAACATCTTCCATCTGCCTGCCTGCGTGTGTGAGTGGGTAAGAGGTCCTACCTCAGGTGTTCACCGCGTCAGGATCTGTATTTTCTTCACATCGCTTTCTGCACCTCCAAGACAGAGACCCTGTGGACATGGAGAGGCGCTCAGTCATTAGGAAACACCAGACCAGAAGAAGCACCAGAATGCAGTACAGGAGAGACGCTGCAGTACACCCGCCTCGCCACTAGCTTGCACTGCGGTTCGTGATGAACTCAAGCTCACACGTGTAGAGACACTTCCTGTGGTAGCATCAGAACAAACATGGAGCTCCAGCATGGACGTCAACAACGGCGGGTGGCGGAGTGCTTGTACGGACCGACGAGGAGGTGGAGTCACTTCTCCTGGTGACCCCGAACTGCAAGGAGGGTCAACAGGAGCATGTAGACTGGGAGGCATGGTAGCCCAAGTCCTCTGGAGTGCTCTAGTCCGCCATTGTCGTTATGGTTATGATAACTGACCGGAACCTTCATGACTACGCCTGTTTTCAAGATCTTCACGCTGATGGAGGCGGTGGGGTTTCGGGTTTCCAACCGCAAACAGGGGCCAGCCAGCCCATCGTCACATCTTCGAAGTCCTCACTCCAAAACCGACCAACTGCAGGGACTTCCTGTCTGTTTCTCAGAACCAGGTTCCATCCTGGAAGTGACGAGCGGCTCTTTATCAGCCCTCCGTTTGTCTTGCATCTCCACCGCAGAGACCTCCGCCAGGCTCTTTCCTTTCTGCTGCAGCAAAGGTACGGGACTTTGAGAGGAACCTTTTCAGAGCTTCCGAATGACTGTCCATTCCGAGACAGCCATAATCCAGGGTGGCCCGGATAATCCAGACCCCCTTTAAATCCCAGCGCCTCATCAGCGCTGGTTCCAGGCAGCGGCCGGGGTCAACTGGATGACCCCCACTGATTTACAAAAGAGGGCGCTGGCAAACACTGGATGCCGATCTGCCTTAACAGCCGGGGGGGGGGCACTAATCTAATTTAATCTGGCTGCGTGTCGGTGACAGTGAAGGCAGCACAGCCACAGCGGGGCGGCGGGGGGGGGGGCGGGCGTCTGCACACGCATCACCGGGGTATCTTGTCGGGGGCAGGTGGCCGGG
>CAAKHD010002043.1:15681-35615 GCA_901007705.1 Fistularia tabacaria
ACCCCTGGGTCAGAGAAGCCCCACCACCCAGGAGGCTGCGACAGCGCAGTTGCCATCCCCCCCCCCCACTCCCCCCCCCCGTCCCCCCGCCAGGTTCATGCTGGTGCTGGCCAGCAACCAGCCGGAGCAGTTCGACTGGGCCATCAACGACCGCATCGACGAAATTGTGAACTTCGCGCTGCCGGGCCTGGAGGAGCGGGAGCGGCTGGTGCGGCTCTACTTCGACAAATATGTACTGGAGCCGGCCACCGGGGGGCGACAGTGAGTAACGGGGGGAGGGATCTCGATTGCGGTAAAATAGCTCCTTCCATTAAGGATGGAAGCAGGGTTGGACAGCAGCCTCTGAATCCTGAGGCCTTACTAAGTCCACTTGAGCATCCAAAGTCCCTCCGGCGCGTCCTGCTGCCTCCTCCAGGTGGGACCTCCTTCTGGAACATCTCGTCCAGGAGGCCATCCCGACCACCTCCACTGGACGTGGAGGAGCAGGGGCTCTACCCTCAGCCCCTCCTTGATGGCCTCAAATTTGGGGGTGCCCCACCTACAATGTCTGTCTGAAGTTCAAAGAAAATCAGGATATGAAGGGAGCAGCCAGTGGATGAAGAATTAAACGTTGTTCTCCCAGGTTCCAGGAGGCTATGGTTGTTTTCACAATGAGCGCCCCCTTGTGGAGGTAGAGAGAACTACAGTGTCATACTGAAGCTGTCCCTGTGCGTGTGGTTTTGCAGGAGGATGAAGCTGGCGCAGTTTGACTACGGCAAAAAGTGCTCTGAGATCGCTGGGCGGGCGGAGGGCATGTCTGGAAGAGAGATCTCCAAGCTGGGAGTGGCCTGGCAGGTGGGCTTTCCTTCTCAGCACAGGAGGTTTGAGTTTATCTTGTCCATGAATGAAGATCACGCTGCGCGCTCTTACAGGCGGCGGCGTACGCGTCCGAAGACGGCGTCCTGACAGAGGCCATGATCGACGCTCGGGTGGACGACGCCGTCAGACAGCATCTCCAGAAGATGGACTGGTTGCACGCCGAGGAGGAGGCCCAGACCAAGACCCTCACGCCCCCGCCACTAGGGGGCGCCAGTGGGAAGCTTGGGTTCAACCTGCCGCTCGCTGCTCCCCCTGTGACGCAGGAGGCACCGATCCAGGAAGCAAAGGCCGATGTGGCTAGCGACCCTGCGCCGACCCCGGAGGCTAAGGCCGAGGTGGTTAGCGACCCTGCGCCAATCCTGGAGGCCAAGGCCGAGGTGGTTAGCGACCCTGCGCCGATCCTGGAGACCAAAGCCGAGGCGGTTAGCGACCCTGCGCCGATCCCGGAGGCCAGTGCCGAGGCGGTTAGCGACCCTGCGCCGATCCCGGAGGCCAGTGCCGAGGCGGTTAGCGACCCTGCGCCGATCCCGGAGGCCAGTGCCGAGGCGGTTAGCGACCCTGCGCCGATCCCGGAGGCCAGTGCCGAGGCGGTTAGCGACCCTGCGCCGATCCCGGAGGCCAGTGCCGAGGCGGTTAGCGACCCTGCGCCGATCCCGGAGGCCAAGACCGAGGTGGTTAGCGACCCTGCGCCGATCCCGGAGGCCAGTGCCGAGGCGGTTAGCGACCCTACGCCGACAGAGGCTAGTGCTGAGGTGGCTAGCGACCCTGCGCCGATCCCGGAGGCCAGTGCGGAGCTGGTTAGCGACCCTGCGCCAAGCATGGAGCCCAAGACCGAGGTGGTTAGTGACCGTGCGCCGATCCTGGAGGCCAATGCTGAGGCTAAAGACCTTGACGCCCCACTACAGGAGGCAACGACGCCCTCTCCATCAGACGCTGACAGCACCCCCTCAGCTGGCCGGGACTGTGTTGATGCTGGGCAAGAAGCAGCAGCAGCGTCTCCAGCGGAAGCCGCTTCCCCTGCCGACACTGTAGCCAAGAAGGAGGAGAAGTCTACTCCTCCACCTCCTTCCAAGGACGGAACTCCAGTTTGAGCTGCAGAGCAGCACAAAGGGACCCATGAGATTTATTTAGAAATACCGCGTCTTTACGGTTTGCCATAATGAGCCACGTGAGTGGCAGCAGGACGTGTTCAAACAATAAACCATACCTGGAAACCAAGCTAACATACGATATAAACGAAGAAAAAAACTTAGTGTCTGAAATAACCGAATGTAAATGTGCCTAGGGGAGAGTCTGTATGGAAATGATTAAATGGATCTGTTTTTATAAACGCCAGATGTTTTGGTGTTTTCAGGCCCATCGGACGGGGCCGACTCGCAGGAGGCAGCGGAATTAGATAAGATAATACTGATGGGGAACTCGAGTTTAAAGGTGTCGCTTAAAGAGGATTGAGTTTTTCAGTCACTCGTTTTCTGAGTAGCGCAGCTAATGTGCGATTTTTTTTTTTTTTTTCGGAGTTAGTGAATCGTTCATTTCGTGAGCGGAGAGGGGTACTTTAAGCGATTCATTTGAGTTACTAGGTGAGTGAATCGTTGGTTTGGAAAGTGGGGAGGGCTGCTCTGAGCTACTGAACCATTCGTTCTAGAATTCTGAGTGAGTCGTTAGAGTGGGGAGGCCTACTCTGACCTAAGTGATTTGTTCGTAGTGTGACTAGTAAGCTAGCTAGCAGTAGCAAGGACGTGTTAGCAAACAAGTTAACAGACAACAAATCACCATTCTCAGGAAAATGAAGACTTGTTTTGAACTATTCGTTCACGACTCGCACGTCACTGCAAATACACAGCAACCGTCTATAATTTAATAAATTAAAGCAAACAATGAAGTGAGCCCTCGAGTGGCCAGAGGCACAAAGTTTGGACTATTAAAAAAAGAATCACCTCTAACTGGGTCTGGTTTGATGTAAAGGGACCGACATTTTAGTTGCTTTCATTGCCAACAATTAAATTAGAATTTTGCGCGAGAATATGCAGAGAGACAAGAAGCTGCGAAAAGTTAAAATTTAGGAGTTTGATAGCAGTTGGCTGATAATTTTGCAAACACCAGGCTTCCGATCCAGTTCCTCATCTCATAATTTCTATAATCTTACAATCTTAAATTTGAACAGCTTGAGACTTGAGGCTTTGCAAATCTGTCCTGCCTTGGATTTTATCAGAAGATTTCCATGTTCTCCCGGTTCCAGCCTACCTGGGTTCTCACTGTGAAGGTTCTCCAAGTTCTGCTGCCCGGGTTGTGGCGGTTCCAGCCCACCTGTGTTCTCTGTGTTGGTTCTCCCAGGTTCCAACCAGGTTAACTGAAGGTGTGAACGAGTGAATTGTTTGTCTCTATAGCTGAGGCTGTGATTGACAGCCGACCCGTCCAGGTAAGGCCCCGCCTCACATCTCAATGGCGACTGATTGGCTGCGGGGCCGTTGACAGGTGGTTTCAATCAGAACCATCCAGATTGATCTTGGTAGGTTTCTAAGTTGGAGCGGGAAGAACCCGTGTTAGATGACCTCTTTGGGCTGCAGTGCGTAGAGCAGGCGAACCTCTGGAGCCTTCAAACCCGTTTGGAAGGGCTGTTGGAAAACGCTCAGCGGACAGACTCCACTTCAATGACCAGAAATGTTCTTCTCTCCCCCAAACTGTTTTCTTTCAGCAGGTTTTGTCGAGGCTCCTCAGCATCAGGGTGACCAGGCCTCCACAGGAGTCTGGTCCTCATTCATTACTAGAACTCCTCACGTCTCTGCTCAATTCAAAGCACAGCGACTCGAGGAACCCTGTGACACGTATTGACATTTATCAAACCGAATATGTCAAAGTGTCGGCAAGTGACATGAAAACCCGAGATCCGGATCGCGCTTCAGCGATGAATGAATGCGACCAAACAAAGAAACGTGAAATGTTTCGGCTCTTTTAGTGGATTCCTATGTACAAACAGGAAAAAAAAAAAAAAAAATCAGGCACTCTTGAGCTGACAATTCTTCAGTTCTTTTAAACATATACAAAAGGAAAAATCATCTGCCCTGAAATATAGCACATCCCAGCTTAAATATCTATCAACACATGATAAATCTGAAACACGTGGCCTCAGCGAGGTCTAGGTTTGGTTATTCATTAGAAGCCCAGCCATTTCTTTTTTTTTTTTTAACTTAGAACCCTAACTAATCTACAGCACGTGGACACACAAAAACACAAGCATCCGATGCAATGCATTCTCCATCCAGTCCGGCTCGCAAACTTAACATAAAAAAAAAAAAAAGAAAGAAAACGTTCATTTCCACCCAGATCAGGAGTGAAACTCCAGCCACACACACACCTCAATGGATAACAATTATTTATCGTCTGGAGAAAAAAGGAAAAAGGAATTTGTAGAGCTTGTGTGTGTGTGTGTGTGTGTGAGATGATGCTCCCTGAGGAGACACGGTGGAGGAACTTCATCGGACTCAAGATGAAGGTTTGACTTTGGCCCGACCTTGATCCCGGCAGTAAAGGTGACAACACTGCCCTCTAGTGGAGGGAGTGTGTCACTGCGCCCACACGTCTAAGAGCAGCTGTTTGGCAAGTCCTGACCCGAGGCCGTGTGTGTGTGTGTGTGTGTGTGTGTGTGTGTGTGTGTGTGTGTGTGTGTGAGTGTGTGTGTTGTGTACACGTATGTATGCATGTGTTTTACTCTACAGCTATTTGTTTGATTGCTTTCCATCAGGGTCCGTGTTAATTGCAAAATTCTAGTTCAGTAAAAGAAGACCGTGTGCAGGAAAGGCCTGTTGCTCTTGTCCTCGAACTCCTGCAGGAGCTCATCGATCTCGTTCTCCATGTCGTCGGTGTGCTGTATCTGCAGGGGAGAGGGGACACACACACACACACACACACACACACACACACACACACACACACACACACACACACTGACATTAAAATGTGTTTTTCTTTCTTGCGACAACCGTTTCTATCAAGCTGTTGAGATTTCAAGACAAGCGAAGATAAGCAGATGTTCCTGGAGACAGATCCTGGCAGCGATTCATTGCGATAATTCCACAGCGTCATCCATCTAACCCTCTCCTCATCATGACATAGTTCCATCCATAACCTCTGGTCTTCATCTAGAAGCTCCTCCATGCCGGAACCATCTCAGTCTGACTTGCGTCTCCAGAATTCCTGACATTTGCTGACCCCCCCGATGGACTCCATCCATCTTCATGTCCGCTACCTCCAGCTCTGCCTCCTGTCTTCTCCTCAGTGTCTCCAAACCTCACACCACCATCTTCTCCACTGATCCTCTCGTTCTTTCATCAGCCCTGACCCTTTCCTCCAGTTGCTCTGGACTGTTGTATGTAAAAACCCGCCGTCGTCTTCTCCACCGTTCCACCAGGGTCCTTCTCATCCACACACATGTATTCCGCCTTGCTTGAGCTAACCTTCCCTCAGCTAATTCCACTTGTGTCTCCACCTCTCTGGATGTTCCTCCACCTGCATGACCTTCATGTCCTGAGTAACCTGGATACTTGACATCTGCTTGTTATGGAGCCACTGAATATATCTTCTCTTTTATTGGAGCCTAAGCTCGTCAGGTGACAGGAGCGGACGTTCATCTGTGAGCGGAGGACGACGAGTCTCCTTCAAATTCAAACTAAATCAGGACAAACGAGTCTTCGATGCTGTGATAATTGATCGCCCTGGATTACAAGCCTTGCGGCGACTCTCTGCAGCCGAAGCTGGTCAGAGACTCGGCTGGCAGAGAGCGCCGGCGGCATAAAGGTGCTGAAATAAGAGGAATTCATTGTCCAGCGCTTCAACTCGTGTATTGGAAAACATATTTAATATTCCTGCATTGTGGAGAAGTTTATGGATTTTAATGTAGTTCTCCTCCATAAGCCCCGTTGCTAATATATGTACACACTCCCTGCCAGATGTTAAGGTTACTCCAGAATATATTTGAATAGAAAGCAGGGACGGTAAAATGACACCTTCATGATTTCTTTTTCAACCCCCAGTGCAAATGGGAACCCCGCTAGCAAACACTCACACATTGACACAGCTCACAGATAAGGAAGGCGCCCAGCGTGGCTTCCTCATGGTTATCCTGAATGTCTACATTAATGACGTGCACCGGCTGCAGCGTTTCCTGCTCCCGTGAGTTGAGATCTGGGGAGCAATGACAGACGAGACAGCGTTCAATCGCGATCGGGCATGTCGGGGAACAAAGAAGACGCGGGTCTAGACCGTCGGCCCGGAGCCTCACCCTCCAGCACTTGGTCATAGACTCTCTCCTCGCAGGTGATGATCAGGTCAAACTTGTCCTTGCAGCTCTGGAAGCGCTCAGGCTTGGCCTTGATCCGCTTGTTGCGGTCCAGCATGTGTAGGATACCATTCTGCGTGTATCTGAGGAGTGAAGTCAAGGAACACAACGGCAGCAGAACACACGTATCACAAAAAAAAAAGAAAAAAAAAAGAAAAAAAAAAAAGACGCGCGACACCCGAGAATATCTGCGCCAGGGGGACGGTCATTCCCGCTGTTGCTGTAAGAGGACAGGCAGGTTCAGTGAAGACACTGTCTGGGTGTAGTGGGAGCTACAGCGCCCTCTGCTGGCGGTTGCAAAACAACTTAAAAAGGGGGTGGTCGCTGAACAGAGGTTTGTTTTGTATTAAAAGTGACTGAAAGCATTTGTGTGAGAGCACAACCTGAATTTGTATCCCACTGGATGGTTCCTTAGGTTTTCCACAGGGGGGAAACTGTCACCGCTGCGCTTCCTCAAACCTACTCGCTTAATATTCACGAGCTACACGCAAGGGGGGTTTATTCGACAGAGCCATTATTGCATTTATGTGGTCAAAACAATCCTTCTGTGAACGTCTCTCTCCTCATACCGGGGGGAGGGGGGGAATTATGGCTTTCAAACAAACAAAAACTCAAAAGCTTCACAGGGTATTAAATTGGCTGTGAGCTTAAGGCCAGGATTTTGCAAAAAGTAAACAGGTCCCACGTCCCCTTCAGTACTTTTATGTAACAAGGCCAGTAGAGATAGCACAGCTGACCCAACAGCCAGCGCCCGCAATACCGGCTTCCGCCACAGGAGGACGCCCTCCCAGTGATCTGCACTAAACCTGCTCGCTCCTGGGTTGCCTCTCTACCCCCGCTAGGGGGAGGTTATCAATAACAAGGTGAATAAAAACCAGCTCACTTTCGATCATCTACAGAACCTGGACCTGAACTGGAATTGAGTGGGTTCCGCCTGGAGCTACACAGCAGCCCCTCCACCCAAAGAGTGCTAATGAAGAGATTTTTATCATTATCATGCTTATTAACAAGCTGCAAACAAAGCCTCCGGGGCATAAATAAAAACATCCTCACTCCTAAAATTCAGATAGGAGTGAAACAAAACACTCTGCCTGTGGATTAAGAGCCTCTTCGGGTGGGATCGAAAAAAATTCTCCCCGACTCGGTGCACTTTCAGATCCCCCACCGACTTCCCCCCAAAAAAAACTGAGTCACTCTCTGCTGCTACATTTGGCTCGGCGGGCTGGAACGATGAGGACAGGACGCTGCGTGTGGAAATAAAATGGATAAGATCACCTCTTCAGCTCCACCAACTCAAGACTAGTCATCAACTTTTGTAATGCCCCCCCCCCCTTATCTAAAATCAATTTTAGAGGCATGCGAATCTGGGCTGGACCAGCTTCCTGCTGGTTAACTGCTCTGACAGGGCAGCTCCGTCAAGGACAAACGCATCCGCCTGGACTTCCCTGCTGGAGTCCTTATTTTAAGTTTGACCAGTGACTGCAGACTCCCCTGAGAGGACAGCGTCACACGCGGAGCAGCCAGTCAGTAAATAAGATTCTGCAGTTGAAATGAGGACATCAGAATTTGGTGGAATTCTGGCCTTTCATTGGACGCATCGGCCTTGTTAAAGGCCTGATAGGCAGTCTTTGCAGGATCAACACGAAGCCATGCAAAGGACCAGGTGTTTTCTGCAGATTCAATATTAAGGAGGGGGGGAAAAAAAACCTCCAGAAGCTTTGAGGGGAAAGCGAAAAAAAAAAGCAGCTGCCCCAACCCCCCAAAACCCCTCATAGACAAACAGCAAACAGAAACTACAGAAATCAAAAAATGTTACCACGACTGATTTGACTCAACAGGTCTCCCGCGAGTCTCTGGCAAAAGTCCGTTATGGTCTTCACCCTGCACCAGGCTTTCCTCCTGCCGTCCAGACTGTGCAGGTTTAATGGTAAATCACATAGCGGACATATTTAAAGACCCCCGCCCCTCCGACACCCGTCATTTGTTAACTGCCGGTGGCGTCCGGTCCTCTGCGCTGCTCCGGGGTCATCGCACCTTCCCCGAACCCTGCAATGGCGATCTAAGCGAGACATGTTTACTTATCTGGATCCCAGTCTGTGTTTGGGTGTGTGTGTGAAGTGTGAGTGAGAGAGGGGGGGATACAGTTCCTTGTCCTTGCGGACCAGGTCGTTGTACATCTGTTCATATGTCGTTTTGAAGTCATACACATTTGGCTTATCTGGAGCAGGACCGGGTAGCTTCACATGAGACCCAGTCCCGAACGAACGCACTTCAAATCCACGTTTGCTGCAAAGAGGAAGGGGAAAAAAAAAAAAAAGACAAGAAGGTAAATCACATGGCACAACCTGGATACAAGAACACATACGAGCACTAGTGTCTGACACGGCCTGGATTAGTCTAGAAACATCCGGGTCGTGGGAACCAAAGCTATTCCACAAAGTCTGCTACTGAATCCTAAGAAAACTCTCTTTTTTATTAATAAAGCTGACAGCGTGGGTGACAAGCAAACGTCCTAAAACACGCCAGGCATCTGAATTCGGCTCAGCCCACGCCTGTTCCAGACACAAGTGTGTGTGACGGAGTGGAGTGGCGTGGGGGCTGGAGGGCGAGTCAGGAGCTGACACGCCAACCCCCCACCCGGCTGCAGTACCCCCTGTCCGCCCGAGGGGGCGCTGTTGTCGACGTGAGGGGTGTTCAAAACTTAGGACGGCTTTTTTTGTTTTGTTTTAAAGAGAAAAATAAAAGAAACCCTTTAAAAAAAATGCCGCGTCGTGTTTTCGGCCCTGGAGGAGGAAACCTGGCCGCCGGGGAAGGCTCGGCAGTGACACTGGAGCTCCATTGTTGACGTCGAGGCCCGACGAGACTGTTGTGTCACGCCGGGACGCTTCGCTTTACGGAAACGGCTCGACGTTCGCTTCCTTGTCGGTTATGTTTTAAAGAAAAAAAAAACATTTTCCTTGTTCGTTTTTTGTTTCTTTTAACCCCCTGTTTTTCGCCTCTTCTCGGCGAATCGTCTTTACCTGAGGATATTGTGCGCTTCCATACTGCGGTTCTGGTTGCTCGAGCACACCACCGCTACGCGCAGCGGGTGGCTCGGCATCGCGACTCCCCGGCCGGAGCTAACCGTTCAAAAAAAAAACCGTCGATAGCTAACGAACGGAGCTGCTCCGAGCCCCGCGGCCGTGCTACCGACACAACCCCCCGGCAGATACGCCACCAAGAAAAATAAAATAAAATAAAAAAATAAAAATCGGGGCCTTCCGAGTACACACACACAAAAAGAAAAGATTGCGACGCGGGGCGTTTGTCTCCACTCGGAAGCAGGAAGTCAAAATGGCGGAGCAACCGTGATTGTGTCTTTATCGCGTGATGTCACCGGGGGGCGGGGCTTAGCGTGAGCCCCGTGAAAAAAAACAAACGCCTTGACGACGTCATGACGTCACCACAGACGTCGCTCGCGTCGGATCGAAATGAAATCGATAGGAACCGATCGATTGACGATCAGTGGGCATTATTGACAACAACCTTCTCCCCCGATCCCTGTCCTATATTTTTTACATTCAGAAATTCACGGTTATACCCTGTGTTTCTTTGTTTCTGCATTTCTTAATGATGAAGTTCTCCCCATCCATCCATACCTGTCTATGGAGGTTCTATACTGGCGTACCTGTCTATGAAGTCGTCCAGATCTTGGTAGTTCAATTGTTAAAGCTGAAGTTCAAGTCCAGTTGCCACAAAAAAGATTTCGACAATTCCTCTTGTCCTGCATTACAAGCCGGGGGGATGCTGAAGTCTATCCCAGCTGTGACTGGGCCGAAGGCAGTGTTCACCCCGGACCTGCGGCCACACCATCACAGGACCACATATATTTGGACTGTGGGAGGAAACCCTCGCGGAGAGAACATGCAAACTTCATGCAGAACTCTGGTAGGATCAGACCAGGGGACTTTCGGCTAGCCACTGCGCCCCCGTGCCGCCCCCATACAAGTTATATGCCGGCAAAATATCCAATACATCACGGTCCAATCACAGTAAGTCTTGATGAAGAGGGTTGAAGGCTCGACTGAATGATCTCAACCCCGGTGGTGGATCAGACACCTTCATAAAAGGCGTACCAGGAAAGCACCGATCGGTCTTAAAGGTCAACCAAACTCGAAAAACAAGTTTAAAAAACAATAAATACCAGTAGGGTAGTTGACCAGTGGTTAGTGCTTCCACCTCACAGCAAGAAGGTCCACGGTTGGATTCCGACTGAAGGGCCTTTCTGCGTGGAGTCTCCATGTTCTTCCCTCAGTCCAAAAACATGCAGGAGACCCTGGATTGACCGGACGTGTGAATGGTTGTACGTGACCGTAAGCTCCAGCCTCCCCCAACGACCCCGAGTGCAGGATCGGGGGTATGGATAATGACTGAATGCTAGCATGAACACCGGGCGCTATTAAACCTGGCGAGAGAAAGCCGGGAAAGCGAGGAGGTGTCGTGACGAGGACGGTCGAGGAAGGGCCGCGAGGGAGGCGAGCCGAGGCTGCGAAGGGCTTTGAGGCTGACGACGTGGGCGTTCTTCTCCACATCTGAGTCGGAGTCAAGCGGTGTGACGGCATCCTGACTTGTGTTCTGTTCCAGATAACATGTTTTTTTTAGCACTTTCGCCAAAGACATAACCGTACATCCCACATGTGCTAAGCTACAACTGGCACTATTCGTTTTGAACCGTGCTACGTACGAGTCTCGAACGTCCGCTCGGACCTCAGGGTCATTTCAAGACAAGACAGGGGAGGTTGTGAAGCCTCAGAGGCGACCTTGTGATGTTTTTATTCACTGACACAAAAGGCAATCTACCTAAAGACACCCGGCACAGTACTCGGAGGTAAACAACGGAACGGCGTTTGCCATTGCGAAGAGGTACAAATACAAGGCGTGGATAAAACCGTGAAAGCAAAACCACATGACAGGACGATTTATTCGGTAGGGTCGTATTAACGTCCCGGCAGGAAGGACGGCTTGAATCCAGACAACTTTCACAGGCGGCACGTGTGAGCTCAACTCTGTAACGTCATTGATTCTATTGCTGTGTAAATGCTGCCACACACACACAAACGCACGCACACACACACACACACACACGCACACACACACACACGCACACACGCACACACACACACACAAACACACGCACTGACAGAGCTGACCATAGACAACACTTGACCGAAAACACAGCACAGTAAGGTGGGTCTTCAGTACTTTTGGTTTGGTGCGTCCGCTTGAGACCTCTGCAAGGCATGGCGTCCTGTGTTGGCACGCCACGTCGCCGGGGGGGGGGGCAGTCCGGGTGTCGCCGTGGCGACGGGTCGGTGCCGGTGTACCCGGACGCTGGCAGGCGTGACCTCAGTGGCGCGAGTGGGTGTGGTACGAGTACGTGTGCTGCGTGGTGGGGCTCATGATGTTCTCCGTGATGTACGCCACCAGCAGGCAGATGATGACCAACATCACGCAAATGGCTCCCCCCACCGTCGTCATGGCGATGACGATGTCCTGCATCCCGGTGGGCGGCAGGACGAACTCCACGCAGTCCACGCGCTCCTCCGCCCGGCCCAGGGGCCGCAGGCAGAGGCGGTAGGGGATGTTCTCGTGCAGCTCGGTCAGGAGGAAGTCCCGGCAGCCCGAGCCGAGATGGACGCCGGCGCACTCAAACTGGGTGTAGCTGCCGTTCCACCAGCAGCCCAGCTCGTAGCCTCCGCCGCCGCCACGGGGAACAGTCTTCGTTCGGGCGCCGTCCTCCCCGGCATCCGGCAAGGGCGAGGACTCGCTCCACTGCAACAGCACGCTGCCGTTGGCAAGAAGGTTCGCCACCAGGCTCCCCGAGGACACCGCCGACCTGCAGTCGTCCCCGTGGCGGCGGCACTCGTACCCCGGCAGCGCGTGGCGAAAACAGAGCTGACCCCCGGCGCCGCCCCCCTCAGCCACCCGGTAGGCGCACAGCGGCGGCGGCGGTGCCTCGGATCTGGCGGTGCTGCCCCTGCTGGCGCCCGACGGGAAGCTCCTGGCGCGGCCTGCAGGCTCCCTCGGCTGTGGAGGTGACCTACTTTCCTGGCTGAAGGTGACGTTGGCGTGTTCGAGCGTTGTCCTGAGACCACCCCTGGTGGTCCTCACCTCCGGGGGGGAAGCTGGTGTTGATGCTGGCGAGGAGGAGGGTGAAGATGATGCAGCCGCCTCCAGCGTGCAGAGAAGAAGAGCCGCCAGGGCGAGGAGAGCCGCTCCTGGCCGCTCGTCCATCCCGCGTCCCCGCGTCCTCCCCGGGCCGATGGCAGCCATGAGGCTCGGCCGTGACTCAGTGCGCGACGCGACGTCCGCGTGAGGCGTCCGTGCGCGTCCGTGCGCGAGCGGAGCGGGAGCGCGTCTGCTCGAGCATCCTCTCGCGTCTCGTACGCGGGAGGACCCGTGCGTGCGTGCGTGCGTGCGTGCGGGGCGCTTGCACACGGCGACCGGCCGCGCACGGCCGGAAGTGGCGAGCAGCGCCCCCTGGTGGCCAAGCCGAGGAGTCCTCACTTCCCCTGGGTGTCCGGGGCGAACCGTCGAACCTCCTCTTCCTCCTCCTCTTCTTCTTCCTCCTCCTCCTTTTCTTCTTCTTCTTCTGCTCGCCGTGCATGAGCGTGCACGCCCCGCTTCCACGCGTGGTCGTGCCGAGGAGGATCGACATGAGACATCACAAGGAAATAAAAATGAAATTATCACACACATTTATATGGGTCTATGTATGCATGTGTGTGTGTTTCAAAATGTAAACACACATAGAAATGTGCGTGTGTGTATTGATATAAACACACGTGCAAACATAAATATGTGTGTGTGTATTAATGTGAACACACATACAAACATAAATATGTGTGTGTACTGATATGAACACACGTACACACACATATAGATGTGTGTGTGTGTACTGATATGAACACACGTACACACTCAAATAAACGTGTGTGTTTGAGAGTGTGTGTGTACCTATATATGTGTGTGTAAACATTGATATGATTATATGTGCGTGTATGTGTGTGTGTGAGTGTGTACAAACACATATATATGACGTGAATGAGTTCCTGAATGGTTGTACGTTCTCAATATACAGTCCTGTGATTGGTCCAGGTTGAACTCCGCCTCTCAGCCAATGACAGCTGAAGCTCCCTCCCAACCTTGACTGCAGATCTGCATTCAGGTCATGAATGAATGAGTGAATTCTGTATTTTGATTTGATTGACGTGGAGCGATGACTGCGGATGATGAGGTTCGCAGTGTGCTATTGATCGCACAGCACTCATCTGTCAATGACTTCTAAATCAATAAAGCAGCAGCAACTACATTTCCTTCCGCAATGGGAGAAAAATAACAAATTAAAAACCACAAACGTGTTTGCAGCTCAAGCCTCGACGACGGCAACATCTTTAATAGTTTCGGCAAGAACCTGCCCAAAGCGTTTACGAGACAACGTTTTTTTTGTGGCTCGCCTTCTTCTCGAAAACACTGCCGGAGGTGAGGAATTTTAAAGTGTTGGTTTGAATCGCCGACAAAAATGGGATTTGTTTTGCGGGCCGCTGTTCTGCTATGCTGTGGGAACACCATTTTGAGCCGGTGATAAAAATAATATTTCTGCAGGATATTCATTTCCCAAGACCGCTCGCATCCTGATGCTAACGGCGATTATGACTAAAACCCGCTCATCATGGTTTGCCAGCGGGAGGGATCAGCTCCTTTATTGTTTGCTAACGTGATGGACCGGCTGACAGATGAAGCCAGGCAGGATCTCCATTGACCATGATGTTCGCAGATGGCACCTGCAGCGAGAGTAGGGAACAGGTAGAGGAACATCTCGAGAGGTGGACGTGTGGTCCAGGAAAGGAGAGGGATGAAGGTTAGCTGCAGCAAGACAGAATATGTGTGCGTATGAGAGGAACCCGAGGGGAACGGTGACGCTACAGGGGGTCGGAGATGAAGAATGTGAAGGACTTAGGCAGTGGTGAGGGTGGAGAAGAAGCGGAGAAACGTGTGCGAGCAGGTTGGAACGAGCGGTGATAAAAGGGAAAGGTGGAGAAGATGGAGGTGAAGAGCGGCCATGGTGAAGGAGAAGACCGGAGGAAGAGCTGGAGCCAGCAGAGATGAAGATGTGGAGGTTCCTCTTTGGGAGTGAGGAGGATGGAGTCCGTCAGAGGGACAGCACATGGTAGATGTTCTGGAGATAAAGTCAGACAGAGATGGGCGTGGACAGAGAAGGGATGGAGAAGATCTGGGTGGAAGGATGCTGAGGTTGGAGGAGGTCTGGAGAAGACCAAAGAGGAGGTTCATGGATGGAGGGGAAGAGGACAGGAAGTTAGAGAGAGAGGGTTAGATGGAGGCAGATGATTGGCTGAGGCCCATAAATGGAGCAGCTGAGAGCAGAAGAAGACCAAACATCATCAGTGCAGCTTAGCTTTTATCATCGTCAGACACATCGTGAACTGTTGTGCTTTTTATTGCATTTGTTGAGTCACTTGATTTTACAACGGGAAACAAAAAACAACCTGACAGGAACCGATCCCGGGCAGGAATGGAAATGTGATCACGCCGCACGTTTCTGTCAAGACACATTCGCTCGAGCGACGTCGTTCCCTCGGCTGGTCCCGAGAGAAACGAACCTGCTAATAATTAGCACCTCGGGCGAATCGGAACGTCTGACTAATTGGAAGAAAACGCTGCATCAGTCGCGCTGCCTCGGCGCCGACAGCTCGCGGGGGACGACCCGTCAAATCTGCGTGGGCTCGAATGGCTGATGCTAGCCATTGCTAAGCTAACGGTGGGGCGTTAAAGAAAAGCCCAGGTGGTCCCAGGCGGTATCACGGTGGGACAGTTTGCTGCAAAAACAGCAAATTTTAGCATCCAACCTGAAACAGTGCGGCGGTTATCAAGGCGAGGAGGCGGCGCTGCGTTTCCGCATGGCCGACGGCGTGGAAGTAAACCGTGGAAAACGCTGCCCCTGCCGGTCCGATGAAATTGACCCTGAGCCGAGTCAGCACGGGATCAACCGATGCTGCGTGAGCGCACGTATAAAACAGATGGAGGAGAAGCTTGAAGCTCCACGTCGACCCTCACACAAACTGCATCGCCATGCGCCTGGCGCCATGTCAGAGGTCCTGACTGTAGACGCCATCTTGTTCGGGCTCTTGGTCTTCTGCGGTATACTTGGAAACATCGTGGTCATCCATGTGGTGAGACCGAGCAGCTTCTTCTTCTCCTTAGCACGTTAGCGATTCGTTTGCTAAAGGGCTTGCCGTCTCCATTGCAGGTGTTTCAGGCGTCCGCAAAGACTAAGTCCCGCCGACTCCCTCCCTCGGACACCATCTTGGTGCACTTGTCCTTGGCGAACCTGCTGACCTCGCTCTTCCGCACCGTGCCCATCTTCGTGTCCGACCTGGGCCTGAACGTGTCCCTGTCCCCGGGCTGGTGCCGGGTCTTCATGCTGCTGTGGGTGTGGTGGCGAGCCGTGGGTTGCTGGGTGACCCTGGCGCTGAGCGTGTTCCACTGCACCACCCTGAGGAGGCAACGCGTGACCTTCGGGCCGCTGGCGCAGCGGCGGGAGCGGCGGCGCGTCTGGACAGTCCTGGGGCTGGTGTGGGCGGCTAACCTGGCTTTCTCTGCCCCCGCGCTGGTCTACACCACCCACGTTCACGGCAACGCCACGGTGGAGCTGATGGTGATCAGCTGCACCACCAGGCCTCTGCTGGGCTGCATCTGGGAGTTCCCGTCCGCCTTGCAGGGCGCGGCGTTCGCCTCCGCCTCGCTGGCCCTCAACGAGGTCCTGCCGCTGCTGCTCATGGTCTGCACCAACCTGGCCACGCTGCACGCCCTGGCCAGGCACATCAGGGCGGTCACCGCCGGGGGCGTCCCCGCCCACGGCGAGCTGGACAAGCACGTATCCACGGAGCGCAAGGCGGCCCACGTCATCATGGCGCTGGTGTCACTCTTTGTGGTCTGCTGGGTGCTGCAGGTGGCGGCAGTGACCTACTACAACCACGACGGGGGGCACCACGCCGAGGGGCTCCTGACCGTGTCCCACTTCTCCGCCTCGGTCTTCGTGGGCTTCAGCCCCATGGTGGTCGCCCTGGGCCACGGCAAGCTGAGGAGGAGGATCGTGGCGATGATGCTGGGTTGGTCCGCAGCGGTCGGGGGACGCGGCGGCGCTGACGCTAAATCACAGCCGACCGAAGCGGGGAAACAGAAACAGACCGTTTTTGACGTTCAGAGGACGAAAAGAGAGGCTTCACCTACGTGAGGGCAGAGCCGGTTTCCTGCTCTCCTTCCTGTGTGGTCCCCATGTTCTCCCCGCATCTGCGTAGGGTTCCTCAGGGTTCTCCGGGGTCCTCACGTCATCCAGACGCATGCAGGAGGTTCATTGGAGACTCAGAGGTGGGAATGAGAGGGTGAGTAGTTGTATGTCTCTATATGTGATTGGTCCAGGGTGAGCCCCGCCTCTCGCCCAATCACAGCAGGGATAGTTCAGGGCTTCAGGACCAGCGGTGCAGATAACGAACGAATGAATGAATCATGACGGATGCCGACAGAATCTCTTTTCTTAAGCGAGAGAGACAGAGCAACAAATCACAGTCGCATGAAGAACCGGATTCAGGTGTCGAGGAAAGCGTCCGCTCCACTTCCTGGTTTGTAGAGACCATCTGTCAGACACGCCCGACACATGGTCGCCAAGCATCTCCGACGGGGGTAAAAAGCAGAATGAAACGGAGGAAGCTGGCCGAACATCGTCTCCAAGTCCAGCCCTCTTGTTTTCTGACCAGAAGTTAACGACGGCGAAACATCGGTTACAGAAGGGCTACGTATCTCTGAATCTCTGACCTTTGGATGGGGAACGCCTGGATGCCCGAGCACTAACCGAAACGTGCAACGTCTTTCCACCCGTCGGTGAGAAACAAGGCGGGGTCGTGGAGCTCCACCAGACCCGTTTGGTTCTTCAGTTGGAGAGCGCCGACTTGACAAAGGAACGCAGCCGCCGGTGGCCGACGGCCAGGACGGCGGGCGACATGGCGATGAAAATGATGTTGGCAAAGCGCGCGATGACCAGGAGGAACTCCGCCGACGAGCCGCGGTTGTAGTTGAAGTAGTTGACGGATATGATGCTGGTGCCCCAGGAGGCGATGAAGAGCATGATGAGCGCCAGAATCACCTGCAGCGGAAACAGCCAAGCAACACCTCGACTCAGGAGAGGAACTTCTTCTGCGGCCGAGCTCGGGCCTTGCTTGAAAATCGAAATGAATTCAAACGCTGTCAATCGGTTCCAGACCCCCGTTTTTGAAATAACGTGTTTTTCAAAAAGAAAAATGTGCTTTATAAGTAACAGATAATGTATTAAAATAGAATAAGACAGAACGTGAGGAAATTAAGCGGTTTCATGAAGTGTATTTAGGAGGAGATGGGCGGAGGAGGCTTTTCATTCGGTGCTCTATCCTTAGCTGACACACTTAATGCTACAATGTGTTGCTAAATGCAGCTTATGCTACACTGTATGGCTAAACTCCATTACTCCTTCGCCTGCAGGGACGCAACGCAGACGGTTAGCTAAACCCCTGGCGGACAGGAAATGGGAAGTACAGTCATGTCTTGACTGAAGAGTTTGATCTGTACGGTGATCCAGCTCGGACTTTATTTGTTCGTGTGTCTCGTGTTTTGCATGATTGTCTCTGGGCTAGCCAGCGCCGGGCGGCGTGTACGACTTGTGTCCCGCCGATCCTACCTCAGATCTGGGCTTCGGATCAGAAAGCAAAAACTCGACCGAGGGACGCCCCGTCCTCACCTTGGCCGCTCGTCTCTCGGCCGGCACCCGCTTAATGCTGGCCGGGTTCTGCGCCGAGCTGCGCAATTTCCCGTGCATGTAGAGCGTGTAGAGCGAGCCCAGGTTGGTGATGGCCATGAGGATGATGGGGATGGTCTCGTGGATCACCATGGAGGTGGTGGCGTAGGCCAGGCCGCTGTAGATGGTGGGGAAGTTCCAGACGCAGCCAAGTAAGGGCCGCGTTGTGCTGCTCACCAGCATCAGGGTCTGAGGAGGAGGCAGAGGGAAGGGTATCCCGATACAGCAAGCACAATCACATGACACGGCAGCTACGCGAGGACAGCTAATTGGTTAGCGCCGTCCTCCAAAACTACCAGATTTGCACAGAAACTGTCCAGCGGTGTTTCCAGGAAGTAGCCTCCTCCAGGGGAACTTTCTTTAGTTTTCTATTCACGCAGCGTGAAGCAAGCGCCTGCAAGGTGCACGTTAAGCTCCACACTCGAAAGAAGAAGAAGGAAGCAGCACGGACGACGTGGAGGTCGAAGCCGCCACAGCGTTCATGGAATAATAACCATCTTCTCCCTGCACTGCGAAGAACCCCGTTAGCTACGAAGATAACTCTGCACTTATTTTGGTCCAAAATGTAGATGTTCCTCCGCGAGCCATGGAATCCCCTCCGAGGTCGTAGCAGGCCAGAAGAGCCCGGACCTCTTCGTCGGTCCGCTTTTCCCCACGCAAGACAACATCTGACCAGGAACCGCGGGAGATTTTAAAAATGGCGCATTGCAAAAAGCAGCCGCAATGGGCGTGGATTACAAGCTCCGCCAATCACCTACATCACATGGGTGCCCGTGACCCTGCCTTGGAGTAGGAGTTAAAATGGTTCTGAGGTCCATGATCCCTGGTTCCTCTGAGGCTCAGATGCACCAAGAAAAGGCCTTGTTCCGTAAAAAAGGTTCAAGGAACTGCAAAAAGCGACTGAAGACAGACCATTAACACAGTTCCCTCTTTTACCTAAAAGCCTCCTGGTTTCTGGGAGGACGGTTGTTGTAATTCTGCGGGGCGGAGAACCTCCTGTACGTGATGAACGTCTAAAAAGCAGAGATTCAGATCTTCTCATCCTGCAAACACAGGTTTTTTTTTTTACTTTCACACCAAATCGAATATGAATAAATCTCCCAAATGATTTGTTGTTGTCCGCCCCTTT
Organism: Fistularia tabacaria; assembly: GCA_901007705.1. Classification (NCBI taxonomy): domain Eukaryota; kingdom Metazoa; phylum Chordata; class Actinopteri; order Syngnathiformes; family Fistulariidae; genus Fistularia; species Fistularia tabacaria. The sequence continues at coordinate 34,888 of CAAKHD010002043.1, forward strand.
TAATCTGAACTATCAATTTTCCAGTTTCCTTTTTTATTGCCTGTTACAAAATAAGACCATTCGTTTGTTGTAGCAAAAGGAATTTAAGGTAAAAAAACCGATCCCGCTTTTCAGTTCCAACTTCAAGGCTAACTGTTTTAAGCGGGGGTTCACAATCAGAAAGGAAAAACTGAAGGTGTGGTGGAAGCAGGCTCTACCTCTGTGCTGTTCACGTTCCCACTGGTGGAGAAGATATGAGCGGGGATGGAGTAAATGAAGTTGAGCAGCCAGATGAGACCCAGGCTGAGCAGGAGTTGCTTGGGTGGCCCGCGGGGCCCGTGGAGGTTGCCGACGGCCGGGGCCACCCGCCTCAGGGTCTGCAGGTGGAAGGCGCTGAGGAAGAGCGTGGACCACACGTTGACAGACCGCAGCCACACCCAGACCCCCATCAGGAATTGACACCACTCCTTGGAGGAGTACAGCTGGAAAAAGAAGGGTTTTTAGCATCTCGGCAAGAAGAGCCGTCGATCTACACCAGTGTCTCCCAATCACTGTGCCCTCTTTCACCCGATTGGTCCAAAAATGATTTACTCAACCCGAATAAAGTGTCTTGGTACGCAGCAGTGAAATGCTCTTCTACTGGATGGAACGGGTAGTGGATCTTCCTGTGGAGTCATGAGGGATGCTTGGAGTGAGGCAGCGGCAGGGATACGCCATGACTCCACAGGAAGATCCACTACCCGTTCCAT
>CAAKHD010002060.1:3495-18756 GCA_901007705.1 Fistularia tabacaria
GAGTCTGACATGCAGAAAAAAAAAAAAAAAAAATAAACTGTGTCTGCCCCATTCCGTGGCCGCGCGGCGGGGGGGGGGGGGGGGGGGGGGGGGGGGGGGGGGGGGGAGTAACCCCAGCTTGTCATATTGTCATAGCCCAAGAAGTGGGGTGCACAGGGCCACTTGTAGAGACATATAACTACTGACCCTCTCATTCACAAGTCATACAGAGACATACAACTTCTGACCCTCTCATCCACAAGTGATGTAAAGGCATACAACTCCTGACTCTTTCATTCAGATATCTTATTGAGACATACAACTACTGACCCTCTCATTCACGTGTTATGTAGAGACGTACAACAATTCACCCTCTCATCATTCAGAGATATCCAACCATTCACTCTCTCATTCCCCTCTCCCACTGGACAATTCAGGGTCTCCAATGAACCTCCTGTATGTTCCTGGACTTTGGGAGGAACCTGGAGAACCTGAAGGAACCCCACCCAGACCCGGGGAGAACACGGAGACTCCACAAAGAGAAGCCCCCATCGACAGAATCGAACCAGGGACCTTCTTACTGTGAGGAGGAAGCGCTAACCATGTGCTAACAGATTGGTTTGATGTCACTTCTCCACCCCCTGCTGGATAACAGTGTCATTGCACTTTCAAAAAATATGAAGACGTGGAGGTGTGTACATAGATATATATAGATATATATAAACAGAAGTGTTAGTGACACTCACAGAAGACAGCTAAGAACAAGGAGGTGAAGGCAGCAATCAGGTGACAGATGTCTGGCCTGAAGAAGGTCATCAGCCTCAGCAGGAGCCCCTTGATATCCACTTTATGGCTCTTCTTCCTCTCATCCCCTAACAGAAGCTTCTCCCACAGCTGGAAGGCCAGCCAGGAGGACCCGGTGACCAGCAGCAGCCCGCTGAGGTCAGGACTCGGTCCAGCATTGGGCGCCGTGAGAGCCCGTCCCGTTTGGACCACAGGTTCAAGGAGGCAGACGAGTGCCGCCAGATGGCGGTGCGCCGCCTCCGACTCCGTCATGCTGGACACGAAGGTGTGCAGGACAAGCCATTTGAGCGCCCCGAAGGCCCAGCAGCCCGCCAGACAGCCGCAATCAGAGCACCGGAGCAGGACCAGGACGGCCCAGCGGGCGGCGCACAGCACGGCGTGGAACACCAGGACCACCGCAGTGGACTTCATCGCCCTACCTGAAAGGGTTGAGCTTCAGGGGGCTACAGCAAAAGAACAACAAACAGTACTGCACTTTTAATGACGGGGTGTCGGACTACAAACGTACTTGTACCCTACCGGTACTACGGTGCACTCCGACAATATGAACGCGGTACTTTGGCCGGTGGTACTGATGTGTTACCACAGGCATACGAGATCATCTGGATTACTTACTAAACACTCGCCCGTCAATCACACCGGGTCGGTGGCCGTCGAGGCTAAGCAGGTAGCTTAGCACCCAGCGAGCGAAGCCGAAGGTTCCGAGGACGATGCCACGGTGAAGACCTCACTCTTGCTGTCCCTCCCGGTGTTTCCGGTTGTGGCTTTTACTTTCACTTTCACTTTGACGCCGAACACCGAACTCCGCTTGTAAACGTGCGTCCTGTCGTCCATCGCAGAAGATAAACTAAAACTCACCTTTTCACCGTCTTCACTGTCACCTCGAGATCACGATCTTTCTCTTGACGGCCTGAGAGAGAGAATATTTCGCCCACTAGATGGCGCCATTGTCAAGGCAAGGCTAGTGTGTGTGTGCGTGTGTTTGGAGTTTCTTCCTCATTTTGTTTCATTTGGAAAGGTTTTTATCTAAATATTACGAGTAAATATTACAGCTAGTACTACAAGTCTTCTTTTCGTTGGGGCTGCTCCCTCCAGGGGTTATCACAGCGAATCAACCCCCTCCATTTAACCCCTCTCTCTGGATACCTCTTCTCTCCTCTCACACCAACTAACTTCATGACCTCTTTGACACCATCCATAGATGGTCTTCTTCTCGACCTATTGATGACCATCTCAGTCTCTGGAGCATCTAACATGTGCTGTCCCTCTGATGGACTCATTTGGGATCCTATCCGTCCTTGTCACTCCAAAAGAGGAACCTCAACATCTTCACCTCTGCCACCTCCTCAATGCCACTGTCAACCAACCATACAGCATCTCTGGTGTCACCACTGTCTTCTCCACCTTTCCTGTCCTTCTGGGTGATACTCTTTTATCACTCCTGACACTTTTCTCCACCCGTTCCAAACTGCTTGGACCGGTTTCTTCACCTCTTTTCCACCCTCTCCATTGCTCTGGACTGTTGACCCCAAGTACTTGAAATCCGCACCTTCTTGATCTCCACTCCCTGTAACCTCACCGTTCCACTTGCGTCCCTCTCATTCACACATATATATTCTGTCTTGCTGCGACTAACCTTCATTCCTCTCCTTTTCAGAGCAAACCTGCACCTCTCTAGATGTTCCTCCACCTGCTCCCTGCTCTCACTCCAGATCACAATGTCATCTGCAAACATCATGGTCCATGGAGATTCCTGTGTAACCTCATCTGTCAGGTCATCCATCACCACTGCAAACAAGAAGGTGCTCAGCGCTGATCCCTGACGTAGTCCCACCTCCACCTTGAACTTCTGTCACACCTACAGCAACACCTCACCACTATCTCACATCTTGCATACATGTCCTGCACCAGTCTAACATACTTATTTGCCACTCCGGACTTTCTCATACAATATCATAGTTCCTCTCGCTGCATCCTGTCGTATGCTTTTTCTAGGTGTACAAAGGCACAATGAAGGTCCCTCTACTAGTACTACTAGTAAGTTGTATGATTTTATAATGCCCCAAATGTTTATTCTTAATATGCTTTGCCATTTTGAGCTTTTATGTCATTCTTAACAAGATACATATCCTGGTGCCTGACTAATTACTACTTAAAGCAACTTTTTTTTTTTTTTTTTTTTTTTTTACATTTATTCCCCTGTCACAACATGGCATATAAATAACGGAGTTATAATCAAGCAATACATATCACTTTTACATTTGAGGTTTAAAAAAAATGAAATAAAATAAAATAGAAACAAGCAGGAGACAAAGGAACCAGTGAGTGCCGGGGTTCACCTGATTCTCCCACCTTCACCAACTTTCACCAGAACTCTTTGTTAAAGCAGTGGGAGACAGAAAAGCCACCCGTCTGGGTCCTTCGCCTCCCCGAAGGGACTCCTGTTTGACTGATAATCATACAAATGCATCAGATATGCGTGAAGGCACTGGTCTGCGAGGGGAAGAAGCCGGAGGTCGACCGGAGAGGGCTGATTACTCGCAGCTCTTACGCTCTGAAGTTTAAAATCGGAAAACGAGTCATCATTAAGTAAGAAACTAAGAGATATTTGGGCGAACCTGTAAAAAAAAAAGTAATTAACCACAAAATCAACAAGCAGGAAGTGGCGATGAAATCCTGAAAATCCTGCCAGAAATCGACAGAACTGCAAGGAACTCGAGTTTGCTGAGGACATTGAAAGCGTTGCGCTAAAAAGGCCGCGGTTTGGCGGCGCGATTATCGATTCTGTTCAAACTACGGCCGATTTATCGGATTTCCCCCGAAGGGTCCATCTGGATTTCGTACATCGTAATCAATTTGAAATGAAGAACAATCAATCCGCTTTCTCCAAAACACACGCGCGGAGAGGCTCCTGAAGGCAGCGTTCACGTGGGTTTGAACAAAAATAAATCAGATATTTACAGAAGCAAACGAGGTGGTTGTGGTGAAGAGTGGCGTCGGAGTCTTTCCTCATGCGTGTTTTGAACCGACGCCACATTTCGACTTTTCTTTGGCGAACCATTTCACGGTGAAGCGGAGGAATCCAGATCCAAACTGCCGACGGCGCCGGCAGTGTTGCCAGATGGGACGGGTAGCGATTTTACGAAAAAGGGCTTTCGCGCGGTGCCCAAAACAAACGTCCGATCGACACGACTTCTGACCAATGTTTCGGTGATAAGGGAGGGTTGGACGTGGCGAGTGTCGTGATTGGTTCAGCCCCTCTGAGGCCCCGCCTCTTTGCCGTCAGTCGCTGAAATTGTGATGCTAAGACAAACAAAGCCCAAGCTATCCAACATTGACCGAAAATTTCGTAACAATAAAAGTTTAATGACTGATATTATTAAATAATGTATAAATAAGCCATTAAATGCACATGTTTGCATGCTTCATCAATAATTATATCACTATGTTTTGGTTCATTAACTGGAAATTTGGTTTTGTTAATTGGGTCATTTCAATCTTTCTGCATTTCTACTTGCGGCTGATGTTTGGAAAAAGCCTCGATTGGTGTTTTCTGTGTCTCTTATTTGGATTTGTTTGTCCAGCTGTCCTCTTTGCTAATAGCCGCCGCCGCCTGTCGTGTGCCATTTGTGAAATTGTGATCAGGCTGGAAGCCATCAGACTCATCTGGCAACCCCGAGGGCCAGAGGAGACGTCGTAGCGCCGCTGTAGCATTGCTAAGCTAATCGGGTAGATCCACCAGCGAGGCGGCGCATCTCGGGACGCCTGCGACATCGGGCTTCGATCGCGCTGGCGTTTGCGTGACGCCATGGCAACTACCCGTTAGCCAAACGGTTAGCTTTTCCCCTCAAAGGTACCGTGTTCCGTAAACAGGTGAACGTCCCGGGTCGGCTTCGGCGCCGCTTTCCTTCAAAACCAGCCTCCAGAAGACTACATCTGCTGCGGGACCTCGTGGCCTAAAGCGCTTTGACCGCCATGAAACCGCAGGAAGCTGTGAAATTAGGCGCGAAGTGTCAACGTTGACCGGAATGAGACTGAGGACACGTCTGGATCCCACCGCTGCCGCCTCCGACCGCGGCCTTGCGGGGTTTGGAGCGTCAGGAGATGTTCGGTTTGACGTTTCTCCCTCCAGGTGTTCAGACGCTGGTGATGTTCTCCGCCCCGTTGGCCTTCTCCTTGTCGCCTTCCGTCGGCACGCTGCTGTACTGACAGCCGGGGGCGACGCCGACCGCCGTCTGGTCGGCCGGTGACGCCGCCGCGACCGTCGCCGCCGCTGACGACTTCCTGTCCCTCCTATCCAGCCAGCAGAAGGACAGCATGAGGAAGATGGCGGAGGAGGCCACCACGGCGCTGCAGGAGAAGAAGACATAGAAGTAGTGGCCCGTTCGGTCCACCAGGATCCCTGAAAGGAGAAGAACAACGATTCACACCTTGACACCAAATAAACACTTGAGTCCATTAGAAAAACAACCGGAATGATGAGAAGGTGGATGTCTCTCTATGTGAGCCCTGTGATTGGTCCAGGGGGAACCCCGCCTCTCGTCCAATGACAGCTGGGATTGGCCGCAGCACCTTGGCAGGGTAGGGGGTTTAGATCATGTTATAACCAGTGTTGAATCGTCCATGGATGAACGTGTGTGTGCATGCAAACACACACGCACACGCACACACACACACACACACACACACACACACACACACACACACACACCACACACAGTCTCTCTCTCAGGATCCGGTGACCTCCTGTAAACACCGCTGTCATCTGAGACGAAGGCCGGGCTAAAAACAAGCTCCTGGCCTTTTACCTCTTTGGCTTCCTGGTGTGTGTGTGTGTGTGTGTGTGTGTGTGTGTGTGTGTGTGTGTGTGTGCGTGTGTGTGCGTCTGTGCGCGTGTGTGTGTGAACCCCGTGACAGTCACGGCGAATGCGCGAACGCAAAACATTTCGCACCAGGCTGCCGCCAAGCTGATCTGAAACGCATCAGCGACGCGGGTTTGTTTTTAGCCGCTGTCGATCAATAAAGGCAATCAATAACCGAACCTGATCGATATTGAGGGGAAACAACCTGTAAGCCGTGTTCCGTCGCGCTCTCGGCCTGTGTTAAGTACGTGAGAAAGCACTTGTGCAACAGACGAGATAAGAGCCGTCATGAAGCTGACTGGGGCTCGGCAGGAAATGAGCAAAAAAAGGAGATAAAAAGAGCAAAGCGCAAGAAAGTTGTGGTTTCGAATGACATTTCCCGCTACAATCTGTCTGAAAAGTGCTTTTGCTGATGTTTTCTACTTCTTCCGTTTTCATGTTCGCCTAAGAAACGCTAACCATTAGCGCTGGGCTAGCAACTAGTTAGGCTTATGTGAAAGAAACCCGATATTTCCTCCAGAGTCCACGGGCTCTCTCATTGGTCAGGATCCCAGGGAGGCGGGGCTTGAGCGACTGCAGGCGACTTTTGTGGCTATTACAGCTACTTATGGATAAAAATACAATCTGACTCGACGACGAGAATGAAAATAAATGACGCGCGGGGATCATTTCAGTGTGTGCGTGTTTGTAAGGTAGCTAGCAAGCTAATACATCAATCAAAACAAAGGTTTCTCAACATGGTGGTGTTTACTTTACCCCCGCCCTTTCCTCCCGGCCCCGTCCTAAATGGAGCACAGTGTTTTTCACCTCCGCTGGTTTGAAAAGCTATTTACACTGTCAACTCCCTCTGCAGGCACCGGGGCCACGTTAATCCACCCTGCAACCCTGCAACCTTCCACGGAAGCGAGGTGACGGAGGGCCACGGATGTGACTGATTAAAATAACATACGTGTGCAGCGGTTAGCGCTTCCGCCTCACAGCAAGATGTCCCCTTTCTGTGGGGAGGCTACATGTTCTCCCCGTGTCTGCGTGGGGTTCAACACTGGTTCAAAGGGTTCCTCCCACAGTCCAAACACATGCAAGAGGTTCATTGGAGACCCTACATTATCCAGACATGTGAGGGTGAATGGTTGGATGTCTCTGTATGATGAGTGGGTGAATGGTTTCTCTATAACACGGGTCAAGAGTTGTATGTTTATGTGACCTTTGTTTGGGAGGGTCAAAAGTTGTATGTCTCTATAAAACACGTAATGAGAGGGGCAAGAGTTGTGTGTCTCTGTGTGATGTTTGAATGATAGGGTCAGTTGTTGTAGGTCTCTATAAGATTTTTGAATGAGATGGTCAGTAGTTCAATGTCTCTATATAACATGAAGGGGAGGGTCAAAAGTTGTATGTCTCTATAAGATGTTTTTATGAGAGGGGCAAGAGTTGTATGTCTCTATGAGGTGTTTGAACTGTAAGGTCAGTAGTTGTAAGTCTCTATATAATGTGAATGAGAGGGTCAAAAGTTGTATGTCTTTGGGTTGCATGTGAATGAGAAGGTCAGTAGCTGTATGTCTCCATATGACGTTTGCATGAGAGGATCAACATTTGTATGTCTCTGTATAACATTTGAATGAAAGGGTCAAAAGTTCTATGTCTCCATATGATGTTTGAATGAGAGGGCCAATAGTTGTATGTCTCCATATGACATGAAGGGTAGGGTCAAAAGCTGTATGTTTATATGACGTTTGCATGAAAGGGTCAAAAGTTGTATGTCCCTATTTGACGTGAATGAGAGGGTCAGTAGTTGTATGTCTCTATATGTGGCTTTGTGATCAACTGGGGGCGGGTCCAGGGTGAACCCCAACTCTTGCCCAATGACAATGAATGAATGAACAGAGGATTGCTGTCTTGAGCTTCTCTTGTTTTGTCCTGCACCTCCACATGTTCCACGGTTAATTCTGTATCCTGCACTCGTCTGTCCATGTTAGCAAATGGGTTTCAGCTACGCCACGGTAGCATCTCCGGTGGCCTTAAGGGACGAAAATATCTGCGGGCTCAAGGGGGACACTAAGGTGGACGTATTTGGATGGAGGTTCATGCCTGTCTCATCATCTGATACCGTTCGCAAGAAAAGATCTGTTTGCCCTCCTTCTGCAGCCGTACCTCACTGTAGCCCGACAGCATGGAAGTGCTCAAAGGATAGAGAAGTGGATGAACGGCGAAGGTTCCCTTACCTGCGAGGGGGGGTCCGACCAGCAGCGTGACGCTCTCCATGATGGCGAGCAGGCCCAGCGCCGAGGGGAAGCGTCTCATCTCCACGATGTCCATGAGGACGGTGAACATCAGTGAACCCACCACGCTCATTGACAGGCCGTAGATGACCACGTAGGCCATTAGCACGGGGAAGCCGGCCCCGATGCAGCAGATGCCGTTGCTGAGCCCGTTGACCAGCAGCGCCGAGGCGAACACGTACACGTGGCGCCCTTTGAACCAGGGCAGGTTGAAGATGATGCCGAAGGGCGGGCGCACCACGATGTTCACGATGCCCAGGATGGAGAGCAGCATGGCGGCGCGGCCCTGCTCCATGTGGTGGGCGGTGGCGTACGGGACCAGGTAGATCAGCGGCACCACGAAGCCCAGCATCATCCAAGTGATCCCGATGGCGAACACCAAGTAGCGCCTGTTGTTGCAGAACTGATCGAACGCCATGTGTTTGCTGAGGGTGGACACCAAGCAGCTCCATGCTGTCCTCCCCCATCCTTCCTTCTTCCTCGCGCCGCCGCCCGAGGGTCGGCGCTCCATCAGGGGCCGCCCCCGGAGCTGCGGCGGCGCCAGGGGCCTCATCACCGCCCCGCAGACACAGCAGTTCAGCAGGACGGCCCCCAAGACCAGGAAGCTCCCTCTCCAACCCAGCTCGGTGTGGAGGTAGTTCCCAAGGACGGGCAGGATGCACAGGCCCAGCGCCGTCCCCGTGGACGACAGGGCGTTGGCGAAGGCACGGCGACGCACAAAGTAGTGGCCAAGGATGGTGACGGCTGGCTGGAAGCAGAAGCAGAAGCCCAGACCTGAAAGGAAAGACGGATCAGACCAGGGAGGGGACCAACCGGGCCACCCGGCTGCAAGACAACCAACCCGACGAAGACTAACAAATCTAGCAACCCACCTAACAGTTAAAATAACCTGGCAACAGGACTACAAGAGACCCAACCTGGCAACCCAACTATAAGACAAACAAATCCGGCAACCTAACGGAAAACCGTACTGGCCACCAGGCCATAAGACAAACAAATCCATCAACCTGGCAAACTGGAACCAACCTGGCAACAAGACAACCAAAAAAACGACTTGCCAACCCGACAAGCCAAAAAAAAAAATCAACAACCTGGCCACCTGGCCAACAGAAACTAGCGACGATAAGACAAACACATCAAGCTACCGAACCAATGCCAGGCTCACACCTAATGGTTTTCCAGTCACGGACTAAAAAGTTGAAGTTGGATGGAAATCTTAAGGGTCAGAGGGGAGTCGAACTGGAGTCTTACAGGAGCCTAAAGTGTCAAACTGGAGTTTTACAGGATTGTAAAGATACACACTGGAGTCTTACAGGAGTCTAAAGAGTCTAACTGGAGTTTTAAAGGAGTCTAAAGTGTCAAACTGGAGTCTTACAGGATTCTAAAGAGTCTAACTGGAGTCTAAAGAGTCTTACAGTTTTAAGAGTCTAACTGGAGTCTTACTACAGCGCTCCCGCCATCTTGGCCGTTAAGTGTAAGCTGGTCGTCTCACAGTCCTACCGGAGTGGTATCCCGGCCTTTGCCCGCCCTTGGGGTGTTTGATATTATTGCAAGTCTCACTGTCGCGGCACCGTAAAAGACGGAACCAACAACCAATGGATGAGCTCAGACGAAACCAGGGAACAGGAAACCTGTTAGCAGCATGACGGGGAAAGAATGCAGTTGTAGTTTTCCTCCGTTCTTTTCAAAAGTCTAGAAGATCCACAGGCTTTAGTGCCAAGACTTAAACTCGCCTTGGGAAGTCTTCTTCTGGCCCGAGCCCAGCAAACACCAGCCTGGCAACCCGGCGAATCTGCACGGCCCAAATTATCGTTCCACATTTCCCCCATCCCGCTGCAGCGGCACGCATTCCCCTCTCTGATTGGCCGCGGCGGCTGTTTGTTTATTTTTCCAGGCGATTGACAGGTGGAGACCTGCCCGACTCAGCTGAGATGTTCCACCGGTATCTCACCGCCTCCATGCCAGGGATCGGACTAATTCCCGGCGTACGACTGGCTTTGACGCCGGCCTGGGTAAACGTCTCACGCGGGGCGATATCTGCTCGTCACGCGACGCCCCGCGGTTCAAATATCAGCTGATTCATCGCCATGGCGATCCCCCCACGCCCGCCATAAACCCGCCGACCGCCCGCTGACCTGTAATGACCCCCGCCGTGATGTACAGCTCGGCGATGGAGCGCGTGAAGGAGCTGGCGGCCATCCCGAGCCCGCTGAGGACGCCGCCCAGCATGACCGTCGCCCGGCAACCCAGCCGCTCCACCAGCATGCTGCAGAAGGGACCTGCGGATGGAACGGGGGGAAACCATAAAGCGATTAGTCCAATGGGGCGGATTAGACTTCTTTAAAACCTCTCACATGTTCGGCATTACCGGATTCTGGAACACCTTCACGCGTCCAGGCGAAAAACCGACGTTCATCCATTCATCATCTACACGGGAATCCCCGCTGTGTGTTGGCCGGGAGGCGGGGTTCCACCCGGACCAATCACGGGGCCCGCAAACGTTCACGTCCCAGTTGGGGGCAGAAGTTCAAACTGTATTTTTGTTTTTTTGTTTTTTTTTAACTGATTGTGGTGAGATGAACTTTCATGATCCCATGATTGAGAAATGGTTTCGCAGCAGCAGCTGAAATTCTAAAAAGCTAATTTCTTTTTCCAAATATTAAAATGAAGTAAAATAAAATAAACTGTGAAGGGTAAAAGCATCATCTGATTTTTCCGTCAGCACAGAGGAGTTCATCAGGGTCCATCACTCTTCCTCCCACCGCTAGCATCTGGTACAACTGACGACACTGTTCCGACTGATAACGGCGCGTTATCGTCTCAGCGGAAACATGATGAAACGCCCTGGATCTGCGTGTCTGGATGTTCACAAATGGAGAATAAAGTGAGGAGGTTTCACTTTGAACGTTAAGGTAGATAAGGTACACACTCTTTGCTCTCGTCATCGGGGGCCAAAGTTTAGCCCGCCGAGGGTGAAATTAGGACGGACTCGCTTCGGCTTCGTCAAACAAAAAGAAAAAAAAGAGGAAGCGTCAGACAGTGGAGGGCGGGTGGCGTGATGCAATGGCTGTGATATGATGTGAACCAGGCAGGAGGTCAAGGAGAAGTCACGCCAGGGCTAGCTTAAAGGAGGAGGCAGCACTCCGTGGCTAGCTTAAACGAGTAGGCGGGACGCCATGGCAAGCTTAAAGGAGGAGGTGGCATGCCGCAGCTAGCTTTAAGGTGGAGGCGGCACAGCATGGCTAGCTCATAGGAAAAGGAGGCAGGACACCACAGCTAGCTTAAAGGAGAAGGTGGCACACTGTGGCTAGCTTATAGGAGGAGTTGGCACACCACAGCCTGCTGAAAGGAGGAGGTGGTGCCAAACCTCTGCTAGCTTTAAGGAGGAGATGGCACGCTGCAGCTAGCTTAAAGGAGAAGGAAGCAGCACGCCACGGCTCGCTAAAAGGAGGAGGTGGCACGCTGCAGCTAGCTTAAAGGAGAAGGAAGCAGCACGCCACGGCTCGCTAAAAGGAGGAGGTGGCACGCTGCAGCTAGCTTAAAGGAGAAGGAAGCAGCATGCCACGGCTCGCTAAAAGGAGGAGGAGGCACGCCATGGCTAGCTTAAAGGAGAAGGAAGTGGCACGCCATGGCTACTTTAAAGGGGGGGGCACGCCGCAGGTAGGAGGCGGAGGAAACTAGCATAAAATGACCTTAAACGGCACCAGGAAAAACAAACGGGAGACAGGAAATGACCGCGAGGCGGAGGCCGGGCTCTGACCTCCAGCGTGGAGCGCCGAGGTCATGATGGACGGCACCCAGGACGTCTGGCTGTTGGAGGCCTGGAAGTCGTTCTGCAGGTCGGTGTAGAAGATGCCCACGCAGGCGGGGAAGGCCAGGGTCAGCGCCAGGACCATGATGGTGGCCACGAGGACCACCCAGCCCCAGCCGCCGTCGGGTGCGGCGGCGGCGGGCGGCCTTTCCTCCGGCTGGCGGCGGCCGGCCTCGGGAGGCTCCGGCTCGGCGGCGTCGTCGTCGCGAAGAGTCATCTTGGGGTCAGTCCTGCGGCGGCCGTGGCCGTGACCCCCCCGGTCGCCCCTGAAACCGCCAACAGCACAAGGGGGCGTCAGAACACGGCGCCGTGGCGACACACAAAACAAAACAAAACAAGGGGTGAGACCGCCGGCGGGAAAACAGCTGATCGTCAGTCTGCCGGTCACGTGACCCAAATGAACCAAACGCACCGAACGGGAAGCCGGAGAACTCTTATTTTTTTTTATTTTTCTTATTTTGGGTCAATTCCGGTTTGGCATCTTCCAAGTACTGGCCAATCAGGTGGAACCAGGAAGTGATTTGCCCAACCCTGCAATTTGTCATGATTACGCATGTGATGATCATTAGAAAAAAGAACAAATTCAAATTGATATTCTGTCTTCCTTTGGTTCGATCTTTAAAATGAGTGTCTTTGTGTTTGTTATGATACCACAAGAACTGAAAACTCACACACTCGTGAAAAGTGTGTGGAAACGCTGACAAACCCAATCTGGCTTCACACACTGAAGTTAACTTCTTTTTTTCGTGCAATTCTTCACAAGAAGACGGGGTAGTTTGATTTACCTCACTTTCTGCGGGAGTTTTCCGTCATTCGGTGAAAATAATCAAGAAAAAAACACGACGAATATCCCGTTTTGTTTTGTTTTTTAAACGTACATCCGCTCATTTTGTACATTTAATATCAATGTCTCGACGTGATTCATAAAAGATTAAACGAGCTGGGTAAAAATAAAGTAAAAAAAAATAAATAAAAAGACAGCAATTGAAATATTGTGAATAAAACAACACGACTAAATGTAATTGAATTTAATTCCGCCGGTTGCGGTTCGGCTGCAGAGCCGCAGCTCGTCGTACCGGAGGGGTGGGTGCTGATGATGCCGGTCGGCGGGACGGTCCCCCTCCCCCGGGGGAGGGGAACCGTCCCCCCGGCCGCTCTTATCGTCTTCTCCCGCTCCACCACCTTCCCGACGTCCGGTCAACTCACCTCGGAAGGCGGATGCGCCGGATCGGCGTCGCCGGCGGAGGGTCTCCATTATCGTAATAACGGCGAGAGCAAGAGCTTCGTTGTTTTTGTTGTTTTTTTTTTTATATATATCCCAAATCAGAAAAGCAGCTTTCTCCGTTTTTCGGTTTAAACCGCGGGGGGGGGGTGGCCCCCCCCCCCCCCCGCCCCCGCCCCCCCTTTCCCGGGCGGAAGCGCGGCTCACCTCGGTCGTCCCCCCCGGTCGTCCCGTCGCCCCGCCAGGCGCGGTCGCTCCTCGATGGCCGCCGGAGCTGCGGCGCCGGCGCGTTGGAAGCAATGCGGGGGGCGGAGCTCCGGCCGGCCCGGGCGGTTCTGGTGGGCGGGGCCTAAGGCACGGGTGGGCGGGGCTCGATGGTGGTGGTGGTGGGGGGGCGGAGTCAGGACACGATGTTCGAACGGCGCCAGCTTCCGCCTCGCCTGCAGTCACGTGACCAGGTTATTGACACACCACGCCGGAAGTTCGGAGAAAAAATACTATTGTAATTATTACTATTATTATTCCATGACTTCCTCCCCTGCATTAACACATGACGTCATTTCAGTGAAGCATGATGTCGCTTCCAAAGATCATAACCCCCTCAGCCAATCACGGGCCTCTGTCCGACCCTCTCCTCCGGCGCCATCTTACTTCCTGTTCCCTTAGACCTCCCAACTCCTCGTGCTCGCGCCCGCGTTTTCACTTCCTCCTCCGTCCACGTTCAAGCCGTGGCAGATGGACTCTCAGCTGTCAATCACACTGACGCCAGATCCGGTCTTCAGTGAACCCGCTGATGGCGGGAGGAAGGTGGAGAACCTGGAGGGAACCCGAGAGAAGCCAGGAGGAACATCAAGAACCCCTGCAGGGGGAACACAGAGAGGACCAGAGGAGAACCACACATTGAACTCAGGCAGGACAACATGGGGAGAACTTTTGGAGAACATACGGAGAGAACGTTGAGAACCGATGCAGGAGAACATGGAGAACCACACATAGAACCCAGGCAGGAGAACATGGGGAGAACCGACGCAGGGTAACATACAAAAAACCAAGGCAGGAGAACCACACGTTGAACTCAGGCAGGACAACATGGGGAGAACTTTTGGAGAACATACGGAGAGAACGTTGAGAACCGATGCAGGAGAACATGGAGAACCACACAGAGAAACCAGACAGGAAAGCACAGAGAGGACAATGTAGGAGAACCGCGTATAGAACCCTGGTGGGAGAACATGGAGAACCAAACAGAGAGAACCCAGGTAGGAGAACATGGAGAGAACAGAGAGAACCAACGCAGGGGAACCTGGAGATCCACACATAGAACCCAAGGCAGGAGAACTTGGAGAACCCAGACAGGAGATGATGGGGAGAACACTTGGAGAACATACGGAGAGGACGTTGAGAGCCGATGGAGGAGAACATGGAGAACCACGCATAGAACCCAGGCAGGAGAACCTGGAGGGAACCTGCTGTCAAAGGCAGCATGAAAAGAAACCAGGACGAATAAAGTTTCTGGTCAAAAAAAGGAAAAAGACGCCGAGCCGGAGTTTAAAACACAGACACATTTTATGATTAAAAACCAGACTGGAGGGATCTTTTTTTTTTTCTTTTCTTTTTTTTGTTAAAATCGTTACACGTAAAGAAACGACAATCGGTAGACAAAATCTCAAAAAATACAAAATAAATAAAAAGTGAAACAGAACAAATCGGACAGAAAAAAAAAAAAAAAAAAAGGTTTTTTTTTCTCTTCTTGTCGCCCGGGGAGACGCGTCTCCGTCGACGACGATTCACATTTGACATCAATACTGTTGATAAGATGGACACGAAAGCAACGGGTGGGGGGGGTTAGAGGAGGACACTTCTCAACAACGTCTAGCAGGGGCGTACAGGTGTGCACGTCCACGGCCGCATGCGGGGGTTCACGGGTGGTCGGGCGAAAACGGGGGGTGGGGTGGGGGTGGGGGGGTAAAACGGATAAGGTGGGGGGTCAAGGGTCGGCGTGCCTCGGCTTTTGCCGGACGATTGGAGATGTAAAAGCGCGGGATTTTCCGAGTTTTTCGCCGTTTCCGTCGCCAACCGAGAAGGTGAGGCGACGGGCGGAGTCCACCCCCCCGCCGGTCGCGGCTTCCGATGTTTTTTTTTTCATCCGGAGAGCGCTGAATTTCGGGGATTAGCAAAACACGCCGCCACAACCCGCAACCCCCCCCCCACACACACACACACTCTCCCTTTTCACAAACGTGTCGTCGTGGCGGCGACGCTTCTGACGGGAGGGGGGGGGGGGCAAAAAAAAAAAAACCGACAAAG
>CAAKHD010002065.1:1356-18429 GCA_901007705.1 Fistularia tabacaria
CGGTCACTCCTCTGCGTCGAGTGTCGGGCGGCGTGGCGGCAGCGGGTCTCGGGAGTGGTCCGGGTGGGTGTGTGTGTGGGTGTGTGTGTGTGTGTGTGTGTGTGTGTGTGTGTGTGTGTGTGTGTGTGTGCGTGTGCGTGTCTGAGAGTGTGAGAGGACGTGGGTGGGGTGGAGGAGGGGAAGAAAAACAAATATGCAGACATTGCATGGAGATGTCCGCCCTCTTCTCACCGCGGTGGAGAACCCGTGGAACCCCACGGAGAACCCGTGGAACCCCATGGAGATGAACGTAAGCCTCACTTGATCATCTCAAACCAACACCTGATATGAACACACACACTCACAAACACAAACACACACACGCACACACACTCTTGTTGGTGTGTGTAAGGTGTTGAAAGGGTTGTTATATAAGTGGAGATGTTCTCCTCCATTCCTAACTAATGTCACTACCTGATGCTTCCCCACGGCGCCACCTGCTGGTCGGCCTGAGGGTGAAGCTGCAGTGGAGAAGGTCTGGTCTCTGCAAGGCTTCTCAGAGACGGGATTTGTTTGGTTTTGTCCCACTTTTAAAACATATTTTATGATCATTTATTCATCGATGTTAATTTGATTTTATCACCTGTGTTTGTCATCATTATTTCTCCTAATTAATGTTGTTTTTATTAATTGTGTTCATCAAGTCACTTTGTTATTGATCTTTTTATTTTTTTATTATTTCATTTGAATTGATTAATTGACACTCGTATTATTTTATTTGTTAATTTGTGATTTTTTTTCCATTCATGTTGTTTTTGTATTTATTTATTTTATTAATTGATGATGAAGCCAGTTTAACTAATTTAATGTTTGGTTTGTTTTTCGGTGTTTTTCCTTTAAAATATTGTGTTATACTTTATTAATGGATATTAATATTATTTTTTCATATCATGCTATTTTTTTTATTTATCTTATGAAACTAGTTTGACTTTTAAAATTGTCTATTTTTTTTTCCTTTTTTCAATTATTTTATCACAATGGGTTAATCGATATTATTATCATGATAATTATTTATTAGTTACTTGTCTTTTATTTTTGTGTTTTTATCACATTTATTTTTTATCTATTTATTCTGGTCAACGTGACTGAATGTCGTGTTTGCTTTGGTTTGATTTTACTTTACCTCTTTGAAACGTGTCGGATTCGAAGTTCTTCATTGATATTCACACTATTTGATCATTCATTTGTTTGCTTTCATGAACATTTAATGTTGTTATTCAGTTATTTATTTACTTGATCAAACTAATTTGACTTTACCCATCGACCCACTGTTTTGGGTGTTGTTTTGAAATAGTTTGATTATAACTTATGATACTAATTTCATAATATGTCTTTTGTTCTTTTATTCAATGTTATACTCGTATGTATGTATTTATTTATTTATTAAGATAATTGGATTTAATTGATTAATGTCTTCGTCCTTTTCCTTTAGTACTTTCATTGAATTAATTAAATTTGAAATTCATGCGTTTTCTTTTATTTGTTTTATTTTTATTTTTTTTTAACCATTCATTTATTGAAAGGCGTCCAACATTCCGTGGGAAAACAGAATTGGGAGAAAACTATTTTACGTCCCCTTATTTGTATTTTAATATTTTACTTTTTTATTTATTGACTTTAAAATTTTCACTCATTTGCTTGTTCATATTTTTGATCATACTAAGAATTGTTTACTCGTGTTTTTATTTATTTATTTGAAACAAATTCGACAACAAAAAACACTCCTTGAAGAAAACACAGAATGAATGTATAGAATTATAGAATATATATATATATATATATATATATATACATATATATACATATATGTAGAATGTATTTGTGTCGACCAATCGAGGCTCCAGGAACCAACGGCCTGTTTTTGCCTACATCCGACTGTGACTCTGGAAGGGTCAGGAGGCGTCTCCATCTTCTACACCTTTTAGGAGTTTGCGGTTTCTATGGCTGTAAATAGACGTTTGTATCTTTCTACTGCATCCTGTCTCCTGTCCGTCATCAAGCCCTCGTGAGGGCCGCCGAGGTGTTAGCGTACATGCTAATGGTGGATTCTGCAGATTTTTCAGACACCGGCTTCGCGAGGTTTAGCCCACAACGTTGCAGGCTCATTTTTTGTAGTACTATAACTTTTGAAAATGTCTAAAACTGCAAGGAAAGAAAACAAGAAAAAAAGAACGACTCCTTTTCTTTGTTTGTTTCTTTGTTTGTTTGTATTTTGCAGACATGATTGTGTGTATAGACGTTCCAGAGCAGTGTTTCAGGGGGATTCCACGGTGGACATTCTCCCGGAGAACGTAGAATCAACAGTCTAAAATTGGAAGTCTGTCCGACAGACGGGAAGGGATGAGGGGATGAACTGATTTTACTGGGCCTGCTGGTAATGTCTCTGTTTTCCAGTCAAGTCTCTGTAACTAAATAAAGATTTGATATGAAAATGTTTGTCATACTATAGTCTTGACTTATTTCTCTCTCTATATCCATCTCTTTATATATATATATATGTGTGTATATATACATATATATTTCAGTGATATACATGGATGTATATATATTTGTATACATAGATCTATGTGTGTATGTCTATATAATACATGATTATATGTGTCAGTTAAGTATGTATTTTAATGTAGAAAAATATTTAAGCGAGATATACCCTTTTTTGTACATTAATGCTACTAAAACGATATTGGGATAGATTAAATATGGTTTTATATTACTATAATAACTATAATTTTCAGTTGAATAATTGATATCCAATCAATTTGCATTATTTATTTACTACATTATTTTTAACTATTTTAGTTTAAGTTAATTCTATGAAAAGATATACATGTCTATTAGCCTGTGTGTATGTATATATGTTGCTAGATATACATATATTTGTTGTGTATGTATGTATATCAGTGTATATATGTATGTGTGTATGAATGTTTATGTCCATACATATATATTTGTTTGTGTGTATGTATGAATGTATTGTGTGTATGTATGTATAGTAATGTATGTATGCCTGTGTGTATGTATAGTATAAATATATATATATATATATATATATATATATATATATATTAGTCGATATATGTATGTCTATCAGCGTGCATGTATGTATGTATGTAGGATAGTATGTATGTGTATGCATATATGCATACACATACATGGGATTTGTGTATGTATGTATATATGTATAGTAATGTATATGTATATCTATCATCGCGTGCATGTATGGATGTTCGTAAATATATATATATATATGTTTGTACCTATGCATGTGTGTGTGACTGTAAATTTGTATGGATGGATGTCTCGCAGCATGTGTGTATCCATGTATGTATGTATTCATGCATGTATGTATGTATATCAGTATATATATGTATGTATGTATTCATGCATGAATATATGTATGTATGTCAAAGTTTGTATATCAATGTATATTAGTGTATGTATGTGCATGTGTGTATATATGTATGTATGTGTATGGATACAACATTGTTTTCTGTGTGTGTATGTATATATATAGGATTGTATGTATGTCGGTGTATACATGTATGTATGCATGCGTGTATGAATATATGCATTCATGTATGTATTCATGCATGTATATGTATGGTAGTATGCAGGGATGTATATGTGTATAGCGATATAAACAGATTTTTTGTGTGTTTTTATGTATGTATGTTTGTAGATCTATCAGCATATGTGTATGAATGTAGTATTTTGTATATATGTATGTATATTTGCATGTGTCCATGAATGTATATATGTATGTGTATACATAAGTATATATTCATATAGACATACACATATTTGTGTTTGTGTGTGTATGTATGTATGTATGTATGAATGTATATATCTATGTGTATATATGTACATATTTGGTTTTGTGTATAAATGTAAATATGTATGTCTAGCAGCATGTGTGTCTGCATGTATGTATATGGCTATGTATATCTATGAATATATGTATGCAGTACATATGAATGTATGTACGTATGTATACATGCTTGTCTGCTGAGGTTCTCAGTCATCCAAGTCATGGAGAATTCTAGTCGAAATCGTCCCCCTGATGAGGGTGAAACGTCTTCCAGTGAAGCAACTCAAGTCCAGTTGCCACGACAACATGCATGTATGTAACGTATTTAAGTATGTATGTAAGTGGATGTATATATATCAGTGCAAGTATGTATGTATATCAGTTTCTGTATGTATGGATGTGTAAGTATGTATGTATGTCAGTGCATGTACGAATGTAAGTATGTAAGTGTGTTTATGTATATATGTAAATGAATGTATTAATGTATGTATATCAGCGCATGTATGTATATGATGTAAGTGTATGTATGTAATGTATTTATGAATGTATGTAAGTGTATGCATGTATATGTATGTATATCAGTGCATGTATTTGTATATGTATATAAGTATATGTATGTAATATATATATGAATGTATGTATATATACATATGTACGTAATGTATTTATGAATATATGTAAGTGTATGCATGTAATGTATTTATATATGTATGTAGGTATATATATTGGTGCATGTATGAATGAATGTATGTAAGTGTATGTATGATTGTATATATTTATGTTTTTACGTATATCAGTGCATGCATGTTTGCATGTGTATGTACGTATATAGTGCATGTATGTATATCACTGCACTGTATGTATAGCATGATTGTAACTGTATGTTTGTATATATGTATGTGCATATATTTATGTTTATCAGTGCATGTATGTATGAGCAGGGTATTTATGTATGTATGTATATGTATGTATTTGTGGTAGTATAATTGTGTGTATGTATGTATATCAGTGCATTAATGTACGTATGTGGTAATATATGTGTGTGTATGTATGTATGTATTTATTTATGTATGTATATCTATCAGTTCATGTATGTAAGTGTGTGTATGTTTGTATGTAAGTGTATGTGTTTTTATATGTTCATATGTATATCAGCGCATGTAGGTATGTATGTATGTAACTGCATATATTTATGTATGTAAGTGTATATATGTATGTATATATACAGTCATGCATGAATGTATTTATGTGTATTTATGTATGTATCGCAGTGCATGTATATATGTAAGTGTATGTATGTTTGTATGCATGTATGTGGGTAGGTAGATCAGTGAATGTATTTATGTATTTATGTGTAGGTATGTCTGTACATCGCTACATGTATGTAACTGTGTTTATGTATATTATCACATGCATGTCTATATATTGGATGTATTTATGTATGTATGCATATCAGTGCATATATGTATGTATTTGAGTGCATGAATGCATTTATATAGACAAGTATATATTTATGTATCAGTGTGTATGTATTTATGTAATTGTAGGTCTATGTATTCATGTATATAAGTATGTATTTTTTGTATGCATTCATAAATGTAAGATTGTATTTGTATGTAGTTGAATGCATGTATATAAATGTGTGCATTTATTTATGCAAGTGTATATGCATGTATATGTGTACGTATATATGTGTGTGTGTATGTATGTATGTATGTATGTTTTTATATGTATGTATATATATATATGTATGTTTTTGTATGCAGGTATAGCTGTATGTATATATGTATGTTTGTTTTCATGTGTGTATGTCTGTATACGTGTGAGGTATGTGTTTATGTATATATATATGTATTTATGTATACATATGTGTAATTTATATATACATATATTTATATGTGTTTATTCATGTATATATGTATGTTAATGTATAAAAAATGTGTTTATATGTATGTGTATAAATGTATGTGTGAATATATTTATTTTGTATGTATGTATGTATAGTTGTATTCATGTTTGTATGTAAGAATGTATGTAAAGATATGTAAGCTTATTAATGTATGTAATACGTAATATGTAATGGAATATGTAATATGTAATGTAATGTGTATGTATGTAATATGTATTTTGTTATGTAACTGTATGTATGTATATAATGGTATGTATATACATATATGTAACTGTGATGAATACATCAATGCATACATATATTCAATAATACACAAACATACATTAATAAAAAAAGACATACAAACATACATACACAAACTATGTGCATGTCCATCAGTATAATTTTAAGTTATGTTGGTGTGTGTATGTATGTCATACATGTGTACATATATAGAAATATTTATACATAAACAAGAATATACACACATAAATCCATATATTTTCCATTAATGGAATGCACATACATATACACACATACATACAAACAAAAACATACATACATTAACTTATCTGGATTAACAAACATACAACATATGTACATACATACTTTAGTAAGTACGTACACATATTGATATATACATACATACTTAAAAATACTTAAAAAATCATACAATTACATACATGAACTGACATACATACAAACATAAACACACATATTTATACATGCATACATACATACATACATACATACATATATTTACAACATGAACGCACATACATATATACACACATACATACATAAATACATACATTTACTCATATGAATATGTACATACATACAACATATGTGTATACATACTTAAATAAATACGGAAACACATACATACATAAACCAAAAAACATAAATTCATACTTACTTACATAAACGAATACATACATTTACATACATACAACCATAAACATACACATGTTAAGGCATACACATATACACACATATATATATACATACACACTTAGATAAATACATACACAAACATGCTTAGATACATACATACATTATTATATACATACTTACGCAAATAAATACATTTATACATGAATTCACATACATACATACATACATTAAAACACATATAAACATACGTAAAAACGCACATATATACATACTTACGTATATACATACACACACTCAAATACATACACACTTACATAAACAAATACATAATTTACATACATAAAAACATATTTACACCAATGAATACGTACAAACATACATATATACAATTACATACATACATACATAATCTTACAAACAAAATTACATAAATGTATACATATCTTTACATACATTCATCCACTTACATACATACATACACATATATACATACATACATACTTACATGAAAATACATACATTTACATACATCATTCACTTATATACTTATACAAACAAATACGTACATGGATTCAAATACACATATATACATAGATATATCCACGAATACAGACCTGAATATTACATATTACATACTTATATAAAAATTCATACATTTATATACATGAATTCAAATATATTTTTACATCAACAAATACATACATTTACATACATGAATTCACATACATAAAAACATGTACTTACACCAATGAATACATACATATATAAAATTACACACATACATACATAATCTTACAAACATATTTATACAAATATTTACATACATTCATACATATACATAAAAATGCACACATAAGTACATACACGGATATATACAAACATACTTACATAAAATTACACACAATTCACATACATACACACATATATAGACAGACATAAGATTACACATTAACACATGCAAACATTCATACATACATACATATATGCATACATAGTTACATGAATAAATACACACACATACATAAATACTTTCATAGATATACACACATTTACATACATGAATTCAAATACATACAAACATAAACTAACACCAATTAATACAATATCATATATACATACATACATACATACATACATACATACATACATACACACAAATACATACAAAAATAAATACAACTGAATTCAAATAAATACAAACATACTATTACACCAATGAATACATACATACATATATATTTGAATGTATTTCATACATACACACATACATACGAACACATACATGCATACGTACATGCATACATACATATGTAGAAACACTTACACATGTGAATGCATACATACACACACATACCTACACATACATACATAGATACATGTACTTACATAAATACTTACAAAAATAAATACATTTATGATTAAAATAACCAATGAATACCTACAAACATACATATCTACATACAAACATACTAACACATACATACTCACATACATATGTATATAGATATGTATATACATACATACATACACACACACACATATGTACATAAATTTATTCACTTACACATATGAATCCATACATACACAACACATGCATTCGTACATACATAAAAAATAAATTTAAATACATGAATTCACATACATATAAACATAAACTTACACCAATGAATATATCCAAACATACACACACATACAACCATACAACCACACATGTATACATTCATACACACATAAGTACAGAAATACATACAAACATAAAACACCAATGAATACATACACACATACATATATATATATATATATACATACACACATACATAATTATATACATACATACACACACAAATACATACATAGAAACACTCATTTATAAACAAATACATGGACTCACACATATGAATACATACATACATACACACATATAGTTATAAATACATGCATACACATATGTACGTACAAAGATACACACATACATACATACACTGACAATTACATTCATACTTACATAAATAAATACATACATTTAAATACATGTATTCACATACATACGAACATAATCTTACATATATGAATACAAACATACATATATACATACATAAATACACGCAATTACAAATACATACATACATGAATACATACACTTACACATGAGTTAATACATCCAATTACATACATACTATTATAATTAAATGAATACATACAGTGTAATACATATCTACCTTTACACACATACATACACACAAGCAGTCACAGATATGAACACATTTAAACACGTTAACATACATACATACATAAGTACATAATCTTGTAAACATGCTTGAACAAATAAATACATACATAAATATATAAACACACATGTACATGGATATAGATGAACCTACATACGTAAAAACGCATACATATATACACACACGTACATACTTACATACATACATTTACATACATCTGTACATAATCTTACAAAATACATACATAAATATATACATGTATTTCCACACATACAGAAATAAATATATAGATTTACATACATACAAACATACATACACACATAGAATAATTTCCAAACTTTTACATACATAGTTGCAAAAATACATACATATATATACATATGCATACTTAAATACTAACCCATACATACACTGATATACAAACACACACACATATACATACATACTTACACAACTACATAAATGCATACATCCATTAATATTCATACATACAAACGAATGTACGTATGAATACATACAGTTGAATACATATATACATTTACACACATACATAAACACATGCAGTCACACATATGAATACATTTAACACATACATGTGCATAAGTACATAATCTTATAAACATGCTTGAACAAATAAAGACATACATAAATATATACACATGTACATACATATAGATAAACATACATACAAACATATACATATATACACACACATACATACTCACATACATACATTTACATACATCTGTACATAATCTTACAAAATACATACATAAATACATACATGTGTTTCCACACATACAGAAATAAATATAGAGATTTACATACATACAAACATTCACACACACATATAGTTATTTCCAAACGTTTACATACATAGTTGCATAAATACAGACATATATACATATGCATACTTACATAAATATATACATACATACACTGATATACAAACACACACACATATACATACATACATACACAACTACATAAATACAAACATACATTAATATACATACATACAAATGAATGTATGTATGAATACACACAGTTGAATACATATATACATTTACACACATACATAAACACATGCAGTCACACATATGAACACATTTAAACACATTAACATACATACATACATAAGTACATAATCTTATAAACATGCTTGAACAAATAAATACATACATAAATATATACACATGTACATACATATAGATAAACATACATACATACAAACAAACATATACATATATACACACACATACATACTCACATACATACATTTACATACATCTGTACATAATCTTACAAAATACATACATAAATACATACATGTGTTTCCACACATACAGAAATAAATATATAGATTTACATACATACAAACATACACACACATATATAATTATTTCCAAACTTTTACATACATAGTTGCATAAATACAGACATATATACATATGCATACTTACATAAATATGTACATACATACTCTGATATACATACACACACACATATACATACATACTTACACAAGTACATAAATACATACATACATTAATACACATACATACAAATGAATGTACGTATGAATACATACAGTTGAATACATATATATGTTTACACACATACATAAACACATGCAGTCACACATATGAACACATTTAAACACATTAACATACATACATACATAAGTACATAATCTTATAAACATGCTTGAACAAATAAATACATACATAAATATATACACATGTACATACATATAGAAAAACATACATACATACATACATATATACACACACATACATACTTACATACATACATTTACATACATCTGTACATAATCTTACAAAATACATACATAAATATATACATGTATTTCCACACATACAGAAATAAATATATAGATTTACATACATACAAACATACATACACACATAGAATAATTTCCAAACTTTTACATACATATATACATATGCATACTTACATAAATATATACATACATACACTGACATACATACACACACATACCCATATACATACTTACATAAATAAATACATACATACATTAACATACATACATACAAACGAATGCATATATACATATGTACATACACACCTACATACATGCAGCTATTTACATACATACACAAACTTACATAATTACATACATCAGCAAAGATATACAATCATGAAGTTATACAACCAAGCAAACATACATACATTCATTCATACACACATACATACAAACAGATTTTGTATGAAATCTTCTCAATTACATATCATTGTCTTGTATATTTTAAACAAACACACTGACATACATAAACACAAGCATTCACACATACATACAAACATACACAGAAACTGTGTATGAAATTCATACATCCAATAGTAATATTTATATTTCTGATATGTATATTTGACATTTATAGTTTGGTTTTATATTTCCGATTATATATTTGTAATTGTATTTTGTGATTCCATTCATACATCCACTGATATATATTCGGACATAAATCCCTAGGCTTACATTTCTGGTTTAAATGTTTTTTTTTCAATTCCAATATTCTCCCTGCATGGCTATTTATAATTATTTGATAATCAACATATGTGTCATATAGCTATAAAATATCAAATTTATTCAGATTTCAACAGATTGACATTGATTTTATACTTCTATAAAAGTAATCGATTTGCTGTATAATTTTCAGTATTTTGTCGTATTAATACATTTGTAACTCACCAAACATAAATACACAAACTGCATGAATCTGTTTCATTTAAGTACGTTTATTAATGTGGAAAAATATTTAATATATAAATAAAACAATCTTCAAACATACAAGACACAACCAAAAAAAAAAACACATAATAAATAATAAATTAGGAAAAACGAATATGCAGAGCGGAATTCTAAAATAAAATTCTAATTAAAAAGTAAAAAATGAAAAAGGAAAAATAGTCCTGATGCTGAGTCTTAAAAAATATACATTGCTGTTTATAAGGATTTAAACACCACTGAATCTCAACCGCCGCCCCCTTGTGGCCAGACCTGAGTACTGCAGCCTGCAGGTGCGAGGCCTGACCGTCACGGCTCCTCGGCCGGGGAGGAGGTTCCTCCACCCGCATGGAGCTCCTGGAGAGGGAGCGGACTCTCAATCCCCAGGGCTGCCGTCGCCCCCGGGAGGCGGGGCGTCCGCCCGAACATCTGGAGGTGGAGAACATGCCGGCAACCTTCAGGAGGAGCGGCGTCACACGAAGGGGAAGAAGAAGTCGAAGGGCAGCTTGGCGTTGATGGTGGGCGTGGCCCTGAAACCGGGGACGGCGGCGGCCGAGACGGACACGAAGCTCACGGAGCTCCTGATTGGCAGGACGCGAGCGCCTCCCGCCAGCAGGGCCTGTGAGGGCGGAGCACCATCAGCCGCGAGCCAATCACAACAACCGGACTCGACGACACAGAAGCTCTTGAGGACTTGATCTCAGTAGATCCTGGATCCTTTAAGTCTTACCAGGCTGGAGGTGTTCGTCTGGATTTCTTCTCTCACGCTCACCACCTGAGCCTGGGGGTTCTCCAGGGAACCGTACTTGGTCCACTCGATTTCTAGATGAAGAGACAACGGGATCCTGCAGCTCTGAGTTTCCTGCAAGAGGCAACCATGGAGAACATATCACGATCCACGCTTGTTTCTAACCTGGAGAACCCTGGCAGGAGAACCAGGAGCCCTCCGCTCTGAAAACAGCGAGGTGACAAATGTCTCTTTGGACATACACCCTTTGTTGGGTCTTCAGGGAGATCCTTAGAACCCTGGAGAAACCTTCCTTCAGAACCTGCTCCTGGATCGTACCTCTGGACTGAAGCTCCTGCTCACGGGCACCCAGCTCAGCGGACTGTCCAGCGGGGAGTCCCCGAAGGACGCCACGTACTGGGGATGGTTGGGTCCTCGCAGGAGGTCCAGGATCATCCTGGAGACCAGGGAGCAGTCGGCGGCGTCTTCCAGCCTGCGTGGAGGAGGACGGAGGAGATGTTTATGGACAGGCGAGGAGCTGTGTCTGGCCGGGGGCGAGGAGGACGCGCCTGAGGGTGCAGCCGGACGCGGCGTCCAGGCCGAAGAGGACGGGGAGGCGGGCCCGGGGGCCCCGCAGGCAGTCCTGGTCCTCGGCGCCGCGGAGCAGGGACAGCGTCTCCGCGGGGTCGACGCTCCTGGAGATCCCGGTGGGGACGGGAGTTAAGGGCGATCCTTCAGAGGTGAAGAAGGAGCTGGAGAACCGCGCTTCTTCAGGGTGCAAGAGAAAGGATATCCAGGGGTTTGGCGTCCGGACAGCAGAGGAAGTCCCGCCACGTAGCCCGGCCGTCCGCTGAGGGGAACCGGC
Organism: Fistularia tabacaria; assembly: GCA_901007705.1. Taxonomy (NCBI): domain Eukaryota; kingdom Metazoa; phylum Chordata; class Actinopteri; order Syngnathiformes; family Fistulariidae; genus Fistularia; species Fistularia tabacaria. The sequence continues at coordinate 14,579 of CAAKHD010002065.1, forward strand.
GGCTGCTCGCCGTCATCCTATTGGACGGATGGGACGGAGAACTTCGGACAAGGAGCTTCGGGAGCGAGCCGACAACGAGGACCCTACCTGAAGGAAGGTGATTCCAAAGAGCTGCTCCAGCGGCAGGGATCCGTCCAGGATGAAGCCCAGCAGCACCTTCGCCGTGGCGCCCGCCACCCGCCCGTCTGGGCTGTAGCGCACCGCGTAGGCGACCTGGCGACGGACGCAGCATCAGCGTCTCCATCCAGGAGAACATCTCCCCGCACAGAGTCTTCACTTACCTCCAGCACGACGTTGGTGCACGACGAGGCCGCCGCCGCCGTCGGGAGGTGCTGTTGGAGGTCGGTGGCGTCGAGCTGGCGTTCTGTGCCGTCCGGGGAGAGCAGTGTGAGCGAGGCCACCTCCACCGGGACAGCCTGCCGCCGCCGCAACAACACACACACACACACACACACACACACACACACACACACACAGGAAACACAGGAAACACAGGTCCATAGTAATGATAATAATGATAATAATAATAATGTATGTTAAGATCATGAAAAGGAGAAGACTCACGGTGGCATTTTCATTCTTCCCCTGTGAAAGTGGAAAAGACACGAGTGAATAATAAATAATACAAGAACGACAATAATCAACCATCGAAAAACGAATGAATAAAAAACGAGCCGTTGCTTGAAAGGACCGGGCCTTTGAGCAAGGCATGAATATGCAAGCCTCATTGGACGAATTGCGGCGTCCTCTGGACGTTCGGAAACATGGCTATTCGCTAATTTGAAGGCCAGCGTTAAAACTTGCTTTGCTTCTCGACTCTTGCGATCTTTTCTGCCGAGTCTTTCGGCCCGTTCTTTCGTTGACTTGCTGGCTAACATCGTTAGCATGCTTCAAGGGAAAGTGACAACCGTTTCGTGGCCTGTCGTGATGTCCACTCCTTTTTAAACACTCCACCTTCACTGTCAGCCTTTCTTCTCCTTGGTGAGCTCATTTTTACACAAGGGTTCGAAGGGCAAAACAGGACGTAGAGGGTGATACGCCACTCTCCGCCAACAGTCAATGTGTGGAAGGACTGCTGAGCTCAGTGTTTTCCACATGACAGGCTAAAGGCTAACGGCAACAGGCTAACGGTTAAAGTCAAAGTGGCACATGAGCTTTAAATGTCCTATTTAAATGTATTATTACAAACGAAACCGCGTCCATTTAAATTGTGTGTTCTTGTTCTCTTGAGAGCATTACTGCCCCCTAGTGGTCAGCAGGTGTCGGGGGGGGCGGGGTTGTCTCACGGCGTAAAGCTGGATTTGGACGTAGGTGTCCACGCTGAGGGCCGAGCCGGGCCTGCAGTCCCGCTGCAGCTCCACCCGCCGCGAGCACCGGCCGCTCTGCTTCTTCAGGAAAGCTGTGGAGGACAAGCGTCGGGTTTGAAACGGGATGGAAGGTTCCTCGTGGACCTTCAGAGCCGAGCGGTCGGCACGTTCATGCGGGTTCAAGCGGGTTTACCTGCGGGACTTCGGTCCACACAGTGAGACGTGACGCCGCGCGCCGGCAGCCAGAAGAGCCCGCGGTGCCCGTCCTCCTCCGCCGTCAGCATCACCTCGCCGTACTGAAGCACCAGCAGAAGGTCCATGATGAACGCAGAACCGAGGATACAACCGCTGTCTTAGTTTGTCATATTTCTCTCAAGCGCAGAAACGAGTGATATCATCTCGACTCCAGAAGGATGGGCGCGTGGATTCAGAAGATCCAAAAGGTCCTCCGGGGACTTGCCTTGTATCCAGGCGAGTCTGGCGAGCCAGCGTCCGGCGGCGGGCCGCGGTCCGGCCCCGCGAAGGAGAAGCCGGCAAAGCGCTTGGACAGCCCATCGAAGCTACGCTCGGTCGGGACGGCCGGAGGAGGATAGGAGAACCCGTTCACACCTGGAGGGCGAATGCATGGACCAGAAGGTCAAAGTCCAAGCTGCTTCGGAAACAAACCGGGAGCCTCCTGGCTGACGACAGTGTTTCTGTCACTGTTTTCACCAAGACGACTTACGGTTCTGCGACTGGATGCAGAAAATGTCACGGCTGGTTTCCATGGCGACGGAGGCCTGCAGCTCCGAGTAGCCCTCCGCCGTGCTCCTCAGAGAGTAGGACGCCACCCGGTGGCTGCACAGGTGCCTGTCGGCGCTGGGAGAGCAAACAACAATCAACCTCCTCCCACTCACGAATTACAGGCCCTGGAAAAAAACATACGTTTTTTTAAATGAAATGGATGATTTTTGTTTTGAAGTAATGGGAATGAATGTACAATATACAATGAATATACAAAGAAGTTATAGGAGAGAGTAGTGGAAACCAGACCGAGAGCAGAAGTCAGTATTTGATAGTAGCAGTATATCTTCATGCCAATGTACCAAAGATGCAGTATTCGTTTTGAGAATGCTAATAGAGAAGTACAGAGAAGGTCAGAGGGAGCTGCATTGCTCTTTTGTAGACCTAGAAAAAGCATACGACAGGGTGCCGAGAGAAGAACTCTGGTTTGTATGAGGAAGTCTGGAGTAACAGAGAAGTATGTTAGACTGGTGCAGGACATGTATGCTGGTTGTGAGACAGTAGTGAGGTGTGCTGTAGGTGAAACAGAGAAGTTCAAGGTGGAGGTGGGACTTCATCAGGGATCAGCTCTGAGCTCCTTGTTTTCAGTGGTGATGGACAGGATGACAGATGAGGTTAGACAGGAATCTCCATGGACCATGATGTTTCCAGATGACATTGTGATCTGTAGTGAGAGCAGGGAACAGGTTGAGGAACATCTTGAGAGGTGGAGGTTTGCTCTGGAAAGGAGAGGAATGACGGTTAGTGGCAGCAAGACAGAATATATGTGTGTGAATGAGAGGAACCCGGGTGGAACGATGAGGAGACTGTGGAAAAGAGGTTAAGAAAGGGGTTCAAGCAGGTTGGAATGGGTGGAGAAAAGTTTCAGGGGTTCTTTGTGATAGAAGAATATCAGCCAGAATGAAAGGAAAGGTTTACAAAACAGTGGTGAGACCAGAGATGCTGTGTGGTTTGGAGACAGTGACACTGAACAAAAGGAGGCTCTAGGAGGTCTAGAGGAAGACCGAAGAGAAGATTTATGGACGTAGTGACAGAAGATATGAAGGTAGTTGGTGTGAGAGAGGAGGATCCAGAGAACAGGGTTAGATGGAGGAGGTTGATTCGCTGTGGCGACACCTGAAAGGGAAAAGCCCAAAGGAGAAGAAGAAGAGGTTGATTTTTGTTTTGATTTTCAAAAGGAGCAGAAAATAACAGACTTAAAGCGAGAATGTTAATGTGTTCATTTTGACTCGTCCCTTCAAGAAAAATGGCATGGAAGAAACAAATGTTTTATATGTCATTTCTAGAACAATCGTTTCTGCATGGTTCTATGTTTACTCGGAATTTCCTGCTGGTTATTTCTTGTTTCCTTGTCCCTGTGTTTGTGGACTGGAGGGTTGATGGAGGACGGCGTGACCTCACCTGACGCTGGAGACCAAGCAGCCGCTGAACAAGGCCACGTCCTCGCCAACGCACTCCCTGTCACAGCAGCAGTTGACGTCGCACTCGTCCGGATGCCTGTCACAGGGGCAGATGCTGGACACTGACACACACACACACACACACACACACACACAGTTAGATGAGACATCTACCAAAAAACATAATACAATGCATTTATTTTTCCTTTTGCAACAATGCAAAGTTTAACAGTTGATTGAGTAGAAATCCATGTTCTCTCTCTCTCTCTCTCTCTCTCACACACACACACACACACACACACAAACACACACACATGCACAAACACTCACACACACACCCCCCATAAAGCTCGCGCACACA
>CAAKHD010002073.1:2986-22179 GCA_901007705.1 Fistularia tabacaria
CCCCCTCTCCTCCTCCCCTCTTTCCTTCCCCCCCCGGAGGTCGCTGTCCGCGGTGTCTCCCGGGGCCAGGCTGTCCTGTCTGTCCTGCCTCAGCACTGTAGCCTCGTTCAGAGCAGCATGTTGGATCGCGATGATTTTAACTCTTGGTCACTGAAATATGTTTCTAATTCATTTATGCATATTTGTTCTAATTATGAAAATTCTTGCCGTCTCAGGGTAAATGGAAGTTTTTTTGAGGCTTTACTTGCACCTGACACGTCGGTTGCATGTTGGTATTATGCTTGTCGGCGAATTAGCATTAGCTTAGCATTAGTCTGGAACTCAAAGTCGGTTTACGCCGTTTTCATCCCTGTGTACTTTTCACCGAGGCATTTAATGCATGACTGTCAGTGGGTTGGTCATGTTTGTTCACAGCAAAGTTTACTTTTAAGCTGAAATATTCCAGAAGTTGACGTGCTCCAGTGAAGTGACCTGCGCTCTGGTGAAAGATGTTTTTGTTTTGTTTTTTCTCCCCTCCCCGTCTGGTCTCTGGGCTCACTGTAGCTGGTCTGCGGAGGAGTTTCCGTCTGAGTCGTAAAGACAGGCAGGGATCCTCCGGGGAGGGCTCGGATGCCGGGGATTCTGATTTCCTGACCTATGAGGAGGTGACTCGCTACCAGCAGCGGCCCAATGAGAGGCCTCGACTGGTGGTTATGATTGGTACGAGTCTGTGGATTCATCTGGTGCTTGCTACCATGGTTGGCATGTAGCAAGACAAACAGTTTTTTATCGCACTTTTTTTTTCCCAAAGGTTCCCTTGGGGCGCGGATCAATGAACTCAAACAGCGAGTGATCGCCGAAAACCCGCATCGCTACGCCGTGGCCGTACCACGTGAGCCCCACTCGCTGTCGCGCATCACTGCCGTGCACCGATTGTCAGGTTGAAAAGTCTCCATGTCCTCTCTCGCAGACACCACCAGGCCCAAGAAAGCCCACGAGAAAGAGGGCGTGGAGTATCACTTTGTCACCAAGCCGCAGTTTGACGCAGACGCCCTCAACAACAAGTAGGATTGCCAATTTGATTTAAAAAAATCCAAAATCTAATGAATGATATCCTGTCTGACAGTCCTGCGTCATCTCACAGGTTCATCGAACACGGGGAGTACAAGGAGAACCAGTACGGCACCAGTATAGAGGCGATCCGCTCCGTGCAGGCCAAGAACAAGATGTGCATCGTGGATGTGCAGCCTGAGGTCTGTGGTTCTACGCCCTGTGGGTTTAACATATCCCGACAGAAATGTGTATTTTCTTTCTAGAAGAACCCCTTTCCATGATCTGACCCGTCTGCATCCTCCACCCATGCAGGCGCTGAGGAGGCTGCGGACGGCCGAATTCAAGCCCTACGTCATATTCGTCAAACCCCGGGTGCCAGAAAGCAGGCGTCGCCGCGCCGCCGCCGCCACCTCACCAGGAGGAGGCGATCACGGTCGCATCACAGTAAGTCATGACAGTTTGATTTCATTCGGACTCCGGATTACAGCACTGTTATAGTATGTAATAATAATGATAATAATAATGTGTAATACCATACTACTCGTCCTAATAATTCTTTAGCTGAATGGTAAAATGACCGTCACAGACTGATACACCTATTCAACAAAATAAATATGTTGCCCATAAACAAAAGGCATTTTGTTCTATTTACCACCTTTTATAGTTTCAAGCCCTCGGTGCCACAAAAACAGAACAAAAGAAGTGATAAGGCAGTTTAGTGTTGATTTATGTGACTGTAATTACAATGTCCTTATCATGAATTCCTTATGTTAATCTTAGCAGTTCACAATAAATGTATATAAATTACATATGATTACATTCTGTAGTTTATTTCCCATATTGGTCTTGATAAGATTCAATTAAATTTCACCTCAGCAGCACCAATTAGTAGCAGAGGTTGTTTCCGTTTGCTTATTTTTATTAGAAAGCGGTTTATTTCACGTTTTATTACGTTTATAGCCTTTATAAATAGCCTCTTAGTGAAAGTAATGGGGGGGAAGGGTGAAAAGAAAGACCTGTGATTGGCCTCCGCTGGTCGAGTTGAGAGAAAGGAGTAAAGGTGGACCTTGGTAATACATGACAATAATAAGAGAGTAACTAAATCTAATTTTTCTGATGAAATCCTAATAATACAGGGAATGTTGGAAACAAGTACTTCAGGGTAATCTTTATTAATTTGTACACAACATTGAAGAATAGAAACTGCTCATGTTTCTATCACTAAGCAGCAACAATTGTGAAGGATGCAATAAATAGTAATCCAAAATAGTGATCTTAAACATAGTGATACTCTAATTATAATGTAGTAACATGTGTTTTTCCTTTGTCTACAAGCAAGATAGGGAAGTAAATTTAGAACTGCTATTTTTTTTACATGTGATTACTTCCCCCTCAGGACGATGACCTCCAGGAGATGCGTCAGTCTGCTATTCAGATCGATCAGCAGTACGGCCACCTGGTGGACCGGGTCTTAATCAAGGAGGACTCGGCCAGCGCCTGCGCGGAGCTGAGGGGGATTTTGGAAAGGCTGGAGCGGGAGTCCTTCTGGGTTCCCCTTTGCTGGGTGCGGACCTAAACCCCGGACACGCCCAGAGGAGTGTCACACCCTATCCCTGCAGCTGCTCCCACACCCCTGCCCACGCCCCGCCGAACCTGTCCCCTTGTCCCCCAGCTCCCTCCACCCGACCGACGCCGGGCTCAGGTGGGACAACGATGATGTCAGAGGAGAACTCCTCCGTCCGAAGCGGGTCACGCCTGCGGATCCCACAAGAGGACAGATATTCTCTCCAAAAACCACCGTCTCAACTCCTAACCCCACCTCCTACCTATGCCGGCGTTTATTTAGGTTTCTGCATTCATCCATCAAACACCAGGAAAGACTGAAGCTTGTGTTTAGTTGAAGAAACGGTTCATTCCTTACGCCGTCACGCTTCCCGGAGGGTGTCAGGTCAGGGATCCGACTCAGAGGATTGCTCAGTCAGTCAGTTTTATTGTGTCTCCTGTTGGAGAAGTTCTAGTAGCATGTTTAATTTTTTTTTTGTAATTTAAATTCCAATCACAGAATGCTTCCTGGACAATATATATATAAACAAAACAAAACAAAACAAATCAACCATGCATTTTAGCAGCAGAGGAGTACATGAATAAGTAAAAGTGAATGCCGTTTGAACCCTCCTCCGCGCTTAAGCGTAAATATGATCCCCACACACCAAATGTGAGGATGTTGTTTTTCTATTAACCACCGTTTTTCCAGAGAAATGCATGAAGAGTGGCCGTTTAGTCTCAGATGTAAATATGTATAAGTGACTCCTGGCGTGCCAACCGATGGTCTCGTAGCACTTCAATGCAACCCGTTTACCTTCCACCCTGAAAAGAAAGCAAACAACATTGTGTCTTCTTGTGTCTAAAAGAAAAGGATGCATGTCACTGAGGATGTTTGTATTAGTGACCTCACACCCACAGGTTGCAAATTAAAGCTAAACCCGTTTATTTAAATTTAGATATTTTATTTGGACCAACGAGCATGTTTTTAGATACCACTGTCAGTAATCCTCCCTTTTTTGTTATCTCCCTCGATTCTAGTATCTCATTCATTTATTTTGAAGAGGCAACAACATCAAGTAAGCACGAGTGCTGGCTGACTGCGACAGGAAGCTGCTGCTCGGCGGTCACCTGATTTCGAATTAAAGGCGTGACAGTAAAATTAGTTGATAAGAAAATAAGTGAATCAACCAAATACCATCAAAACAATGCAGCTATGAAACTTTAAAGATTTTAAGATCTAAGTGTGTGTGTGTGTGTGTGTGTGTGTGTGTGTGTGTGTGTGTATCAGATAAGGGAGAAAAAGCTCGTGGAAACACAAAAACACCTTTCCTCAGCCCACTGTTTCTTTCTGACATATCACTTTGTCTTGTTTTTTTTTTTAATTCAAGTTAAAAAAAACTCATATTCTGTACAAAACAAGAAACCTAGAATGTCAAATTTGTAATGTGAAATGTTAAAAAAAAGTGCCATAAAATCTATCTCAGTCCAAGTTTCCCTCACGTTATTCAATGCAGGTACCCACCAAAGTACACATGAATACCTCCAACAGTTTCCCAGGTTGCTCCGCCGTGTGGACAGCAAGGCCTAAAGTAAGGTTCAGGAGGAGACCAAGTTCATTTACCCAGAAGCTGCAGCGACAGGGAGTATCGATGGAAGGATAAACATCGGCAGCAGCTCCTGAAATCCTCAAACCAGTGATAAATTTAACCCACACAAAAATGTGTGGTCCGACTAAAGTCAGTCATCTCAATACTTTGCAAACATGTTGAAGCTTCAGAATCTTTCTTCTCCACCTTTTGACATGTTACTGATGATCACTATTTCTTTTGCCTTCATTTCTTATTAGTTCAACATAATGTTACTTGACCATGCTAAAGATACCTATTTCCTCAGGATCATGTGTCTAACCTTTGTCTAACCAAATGTCAGACAGGATTTAGCAGCTAACAGCATGAAGACTCCCACTTGAAACCCAGGCTGGAGTCTCTTGTTTTCTCCCTATTCCTGTCCAGGTTCTCTCCACGTTCTTCTGCATGGATTCTCCGTCTTCCTCCCACAGCCCGAAAACAATCAACAGGTCTATTTAGAATGGTTAGATGGCTCGATAGGAAGCCCTGTGATCGTCAGATGACTGGTTTGGGTAAAACCCTGCCTCTTGCCCCAATGACAACTGGGATTAATGGTGAGTGAAATAATACTAAAGTAATAGCATGTAAAACAAAAACTAATTGACAGAATACTGACAATTGGAACCATGGACTGTGGTTGTGATGGTGTTGGATGGTGCTTACCTTCTGATCCAAGGATTATGCATAACAAATAGATAAAGTGGTAACAATGTAATCAATGTGTGTGTGTGCTTATGTGTGTGTGTTCTCTTCATCAAGACACATGAGGAACAGCAAGCGGTCTGAAATGCTACATTTTCCTCCATGGTTCCATCCCTCATTCAAACATGGGTCACTATTACAACGCATTGCACTTGTAAAAAGTCCCTGCATATTCTGCACGTAAAGTAACACACACATAGGTTAATGAATTGACATGAGTGTAACTATGCAAACTTTAGCCTGAAGTTAGCAGCCCATTTGCACCAAGAGTATGTGGAAAACTTACTATAAGCTTGCTATGAAATTTATCACAAGCCGATTATCGAGTAACATTGCACACATATGAAATGATAATAGGACATGTAACTTCTTCAAAAATTATCTGCGTGGTGAGCCTTCAGGTGCCGCTTGAGGTTAGTGGTGTTCTTTCCAGCTACTTTATGGCCACTATCTCCCTTTACACCACATTTTTTATTTTTTTTCTGCTGGATTATATTTAAAATATGTCCATATATCTTCTTGCCCAGAAGCAGGCCACGGAACAGCCGTCTTAATCGCAAACCGCCTTGTGGCCTTCTCTGCGGCCTTGTTGGTGGATTGAATGTCCCTCTTCTCTGCCACCCCTGTAATGCCCAAACGCCCGAGGACTTTGCAAAGAGAGCGCCCTGCAAAGCCTCCGCAGCCGAGTTTTATAGGCTTGTAGAAGGTTCTCCAGCCTCTTTCTCTGCACTACTTCACAAGCTCCTGGTACTTGGTTCCTGTCATTGGCTTCCACAATGCACTCTTCCCAGGGTACCATAAGTTCCAGCACTATGCGTATATATTATCAGGTGAGTAAGTGTATATATATATATATATATATATATATATATATGTGTGTAGGAATGTACGTATGTTTGTAAGAGTGTGTGTATGTTTTGACAGGTAATTGTAAAAAGAATGTACAATTAATTTGATGCTAATGAATGATGTTGTGAGAGAATTCACAGGTAACTTGGTGTGTATGTATTGTATGCTTGTGCACTCTCGCTGCATGCACTTTACCCACATATAAATACATTAAACAAATAACATTGCTTTGGCGGCGTGAGAGGAGCTCCCAATGTAATTTGTGACTTTGTCTTTTATTAGTTTGTGTCTTCCTTTTAAGTATTTCTTTGCATCTGTTCCTGATACCATTTAGAGCTATGATTGGACCAAGTTTTTCCATTTTTCTCCTGGTTCTTCTGTTACTTTTTGTTACAGAGAATAACGCAAACAGCAGCGGCTCTTTTAAGACAATTTTCTGTTACCAATCTATTTTCTAAGATTCTCTGTGCTTTTCTTCTTCTCTTTGATAGATGCCCCTTTTCGGTATTTTTCCATTTCTTTCATGTGAGACATAAGCACATTGATGCTCTTACGGTCATGTAACGGCCTTGAAGATAGCCACTGTTTCCCATCCCATTGTTGTCTGTATCCACACAGGGCTACATCCCTTACGTCCCTCAATCAGTGGATGTCTCGGTTGTGCATGACGTCATCATCTCCACAACCGCTGCTCTAATGGCCGAGCACCCAGACGCATTCGTGGTCCTTAATGGGGACATTAATCATGCTTCCCTTGACACTTTTCTGCCAATCTTCCACCAGTATGTGGATTATCACACAAGAGAAAATAAAACACTGGAAATACTGTATGCCAATACCAGAGATGCATACAGCATCACTGATCTGCAGCCCCCCTTGACACATCAGATCGCAATCTGGTTTTGTTAACCCCAAAGTATATACCCTTGGTGCAGAAGCAGCCTGTTCACACAAGGACAGTGAGGGGGTGGACAGGGGAGGCTTCTAATGCATGACAGGACTGCTTTGAGACAACAGACTGGGATGTCCTCTGTGACAACACATGGGGAGGACATAAACAATATGACGGACTGCATCACAGAATACATCAGATTCCGTGAACATACGATCCTGCCAGCCCAAACCAAGCACTGCTACCCCCGAAAAAAGCCGTGCATCACCAGAGACCTGAAGGAACTGCTGAGAAAGAAGAAGAGGGCCTACAGGTCTGGGGACAGAGTGCAGCTGAGGGGACTGCAGCATGAAGTCAGAGACATGCTGAGGACATGCAGGGATATCTAATGGAGGAAGCTTGAGGCCAAGCTCCAGCAGAACAATGTGAAGGATGTGTGGACGGGAATGAGGTTCATCACTGGATTTAAGGGGAGAGACAGACAGCCAGTGGGGGGGGGGATGAGCTCAATCAGTTCTTCAATCCGAACACATCCACAGATACCACTCAACACCTCCCCCCTCACTCTCCTGTACAACTCCTCTACCCTCCTCCTCCTTACTCTTCCACACCTATTCCCTCCCCCCATCCGCTGAGGACACCAATGTCCCTATCCACCACCCCTGCCACTCCACTGAGGTTGTCAACCCCCCGCCCCCCAGTGGCTGTGACCACCCCCAGGATCGTCGCCATCAGACCTTAAAGACTACCGACCAGTTTCCCTCTCATCTCATGTGATGAAGGTTCTGGAGAGACTGGTCTTAGCCCACATGAGGCCACAGATGAAGTCGATGCTGGACCCTCTGCAGTTTGCCTGTCAGCCCCACTTAAGAGTTGAAGATATTGTCATCTAGCTGCTGCAACAAGCTCATTTGCACCTGAATGGCGGAGGAGTTACTGTGAGAATCATATTCTTTGATTTCTCCAGTGCTTTTAACACCATTCAGCTTCTGCTGTTGGGTGAGAAGCTGCGGGCGATGAGTGCCAACAGCTCGGTGATGTTCTGGATTACTGACCACCTGACAGGCAGAACACAGTTTGTCCATCCGGGCAGTGTTCTGTCTGATGTGGTGGTTAGTGATACTGGAGCTCCTCAGGCAACTGTGCTTACTCCTTTTCTCTTCGCCTTGTACACCACCGACGTACAACACAGAGTCATGCCACTGACAGAAGTTCTTGGATATCTCGGGTGTTGTGGGGTGTATAAGAGGGGGAGAGGAGGGGGAGTACAGGACGCTGGTAGACAGAGTTGTAGACCAGTCAGCAAGACCAGGGAGATGGTGATCGACATCAGGAGGAAGATGGACATGCTGCCACAGCCTCTACAGATCAGGGGTGACGTGGTGGAGATGGTTGAGGAGTATAATTTCCTTGGTGTTGTGATTGACAACAGACTGGACTGGAGATCCAACACAGAGTCTGTGTACAGGAAAGGAATGAGCAGCGTGTGCTTCCTCAGGAGGCTCAGATCCTTTAATGTCTGCGGCAATATTTTGCAGATTTTTTATCACTCTGTTTTCACCAGTGTCATCTTTTTTGTGGCTATGTGTTGGGCGAGGAGCATCGGATCCAGACACTCCTACAGACTAGACAGGGTCATCAGGAGAGCTCGCTCTGTGATTGGTCTCAGGATGGAGAACTTTGAGACCATGGCGGAGAGGAGGATGCTTAAGAAACTGTCATCCATCATGGACAACCCGGACCAGCAAAGATAGAGGAAATCTTTCCTACATCATGCCATAACCCGATACAATAACTCCCTCTAATCAGTTACCGCACTACTTCACATTGCCACTTTGCTCATTTTTAAATCCTGTGTATTGGTAAATATGTATAGACATTTTTTTTTATTTTTTTCAGATTATACTTTATACTTTTACACTTCAGAGTTCATTTTATTTGATTTGATTTATTTTTTACTTTTTATCTTTAGCTTGTCACTGTCTTGTCCTTATAAGAAGCTGCTGCTTCTCAACAATTTCCCAATCATGGGATCATTAAAGTCCTTCTCATCTCATTATCAAAGATACACATAAACATGCAAATGAACAGAACATACCTGCATAAACACTGTACCTACTTACATGCATACATACATATGAAAATACCCACATGCACACACACACACACACACAACACAAACATATACATACATACATAAGTCAACACTAACTATCCTTGAATAGAATGTTATTAAATAAATAGGAATAAGTAAATAAATTAACAAATAATTAGATACATAAATGGGACTTAAAAATAGAAAATGAATAATAAATCCCTGGACTATAATAATTCAGAAAGATATAATAATGTAAATAATATTAGATAATAACATCATCAAATACGATAACGTTAAATCATATAAAGGCTATTCCCTTCATGGGTCACCACAGTGAATCAACCACATCCATCTAACCCTATACTCTGTATCCTCTTCTCTCACATCAACTAACATCATGTCCTCTCTCACTATATCCATGAATATTCTCTTTGGTCTTTCTCTCGTGCCTGGCAGTTCCAAACTCAGCATCCTTCAGACAATATATTCATGATCCCTCCTTTGTACATGTCCAAACCACCTCAGTCTGGCTTCTCTAACCTTATTTCCAAAACATCTAACATTTGCTGTCCTTCTGATGGTCTCATTCCTGATTCTGTTCATCCTCCTCTCTCCCAAAGAGAACCTTGACATCTTCATCTCTGCTATAAACAGCACTGCTTCCTGTCTTTGATTCAGTGCTGCACTCTATGAACCAGACAACATCACTGGTCTCAACAACATCCAACATGTTTCCAATCATTCAGGCTGATACTCTTTTACTTTAAATCACCCTGACACTTTTCTCCACCCATTCCAACTTGCTTGAATGCATTTCTTCACCTATTTTCTGCAATCTCCATTGTACTGAACTGTTGACCCTAAGTACTTAAAATCATCCATCATCCGTTCTTTATCTCCACTCCATGTAGCCTCAGTGTTCCACTCGGGTACCTTTCATTTACATATATGTATTCTGTCATGCTGCTAACCTTCATTCGTCTCCTCTCCAGTGAGTACCTCCAACTCTCCAGATTTCCTCTGCCTGCTCCCTGCTCTCACTAAAGACAATAATTTAATCTGTAAACACCATGGTCCATGGAGATTCCTGTCTAACCTAATTTGTCAGCAGGTCTATCACCCCTGCAAACAAGAAGGGGCTCAGAGCTGACCCATGTTGAAATCCCACTGCCACCATGGACATCTCTGTCACACCTACGGCACACTTCACCACTGTCTCACATCTCACATACATGTCCTGCACCAGTCTAACATACTTCTGTCACTCCAGACTTCCTCAAACAATACCATAGTTCTGCTCTCGCCACCCTGTCTTATGCTTTTTCTGGGTCTAAAAGGACACAATGCAACTCCCTCTGACCTTCTCTGTACTTCTCTACCAGCATTCTGTAAGCAAACACTGCATCTGTTGTACTCTTCCCTAGGCATGAAACCATACTGCTGCTCACAAATGCTAACTTCTGCCCTCAGTCGAGTTTCCTCTCCTCTTTCTCATAACTTCATCAAGCGGCTCATCAACTTTACTCCCCTACAGTAACAGCAAAAAAATTGGCATCCCCACACTTCTTCTCCATTCCTCAGGCATTTCCTCACTGTCTAAGATCCTATTGAATCATTTAAGCAGGCACTCTACTGCTGCCTCCCCAAGACATTTGCTTCCATCCGCAGGTATATCATCAGGACTGACTGCCTTTCTACTCTTCATGCTTTTTAATTCCCTCCTCTCTTCACCGTATCGGTTCACGATAGTCACGTCTTCTACCCTTTGCTCTCTTTCATTTTCCTCTTTCATCAGCTCTTCAAAGTACCTTGTCCATCTTCCAATCAGTTGTCTGACACTTGTCAATGCCATTCCCTCTCTATCCTTAATTACCCAAACCTGCTACCCATCCCTCCAATCTCTCTCTCTCTGTTTTGCCAACCTTTACATCTCCTTTCATACTGTCCAACCTATCATACAAGCCATCATATGCCCTTCGTTTGGCCTTCGCTACCTCTACCATTCCCCTGTGCTGCATTCTCCCTGTACTCCAGTGTGGTCTCTTCAGTCCCCTCAGTGTCCCACTTCTTCTCTGCTAACCTCTTTCTCTGTATACCACCTCTTCCTCTTCTTTTACTTTTGGCTTTTCCCTTAAGGGGTCACCACGGCAAATCAACCGTGTCCATCCAACCCTATTCTGTGGATCCTTCCTCTAGACCTCCACTCTTACAGGTTACCCTATGTTCCTGCCTCTTCTGCTACTTACTATAGCCATTTCCATCAATTTGCAAAGTCTACCACTGTCTGTCCCTCTGTGTTCCCATCCTGGGTACCAAACCTGTCCGTCACTTCTGCATCACCTCTATTGCCTGCAACATGACCGTTGAAGTCTGCACCAATTACCACTCTATCACCTCTGGGTCACTTCATCACTTTATCAAACTCACTCTAGAATGTCTCCTTCTCCTCTAACTAACATGCGACCTATGGGGCATGGACTCCAACAAGATTGCACATCACACCTTCAATTCCCAGCTTCAGACTCATCAGTCTATCTGATGCTCTTTTCACCTCCAGAACATTCTTAATAAACTCCATCCTCAAGACAACTCCTACTCAATTTCTCTTCCTGTCAATACATGACAGTACAACCTAAAACTAGCCTTGCTACCCGACCGCCTAGTCTCCATTTCTCCTCCTGTTAGCACCATTATAGTACAACTTAAAACCTGCTCCTGAGCTTCTAGCCCAGGGGTCAGCAACCCATAATGTTCAAAGAGCCGTATTGGACTAATAAAACAAAAAACAAATCTGTCTGGAGCCGCAAAAATTTAAAAGCCTTATATCAGCCTTATATGACGGCAACAAAGGCTGTAAGTGTATATTAGCTATATTTGCCTACTATCAAAATGACAAAGTAGTAGTGTTGTTTTTGAAGTCTGAAAATCGTTGCTCTGATATTTTGATGAATGAATCCTTGGTGTAATCACCATCCGTGAACAGGTTTCTACGCTTTATTATCTCTCGGGTTGCAAAAAAAATTGCAGCAGTGGTGGAGTTTGCAGATGCAATCCACTCCTTCAATCAACCTTGCGCTCTTCTGATTTCTCCAGAAGTACTTCAATCACACTTTTTATCTCACTCCCAACTGGGTAGTCGGCTGCAAACTTTGCATGCCTTCCCTGGAAATGTCTTTCCAAATTACTCTTTTTGTTGTTTGTCAACTTCTCATTACAAAGCAAACATGCAAGCAATCCTTATGCATTGACAATGAAAGCAAATGATTCAGTCCATTCTTCCTTGAATCCTCTGTTCTCATCAGCTATCTTTCCCTTTTCCCCTTTAGGATCCTTGCCACACCCTGCCTTTCCTCTTTTTTCTCTCTCTTCCCGATCACGCCTTTCCTCCTGTCCTTCTTCAACTCACAATAATCCAATTTCCACAGGTACCCTGTATTGGCACCAATGGCAGTTGGCTTGCACAATCCGGTCTGACAGTCGCAGGTTCAATTTGCATATTTGGGTGCAACCCTCTACATTAATCTGGGCTTTGGACCAGGTGGAAAACACACTGAATTGTGACCCCCTGAGACTGCAGAAATATGCAAACAAAATTAAAAAAGAACAAATTACTCAAAAAAAATTATAACTGAGTAAATAGAATAAACAGTGTACAATAAAAGATAATAGCAATACTAAGCAAAACAAAATAAATATATTCTTCATTAAAAATAGAAGGTTACATCAAATAAATAAATTAAGACCACATTAGAAAAGATTACTGAATTACTAACTGGATTAAAAAATAAATATATTATTTGCAGAGCATTTTTGAAGAAATAATTTTCAGCCGAATTATGCTTTTTGTCACTTAATCAGAAAAAGAAGAGAGACGCAGGGAAGGCTGTCGGGTTACTATGACCACTAGATGGCAGAATCAGAACATGGCAAACCTCCGCATTGGCCAGACATCATTTTTCTCACAGGAAATGGCGCAATACCCCCAACCCCCGGCACCCCTTGAAATATCTTTCCTTCTGATGATAATAACACTAACACAAATTCTGCTTGTTCTTTCCTAGGCCTGAGAGCCATATCGCGCTGCAGATCTGTTTTCTCGCCTGTGCTGTGACACGTGAGGCGAAATAAACAGCAAACGAAGTAAACACATATTTCTCTAGAGTAAAACTGATAAAATGCCCATTAGTGAATCAGGACTCAAGTTCTGGTCTTGAGAATGCATGACGGCACGGCTTCCCATACTTAAATCTAATATTTAATGTTTGCTGTTTCTCAGGTGTGGCCTGAGGGCCACGTCTCCCCTCGAGGACTTTCCCCTCGCAGTGGAAACATCAGTGATGGATGAGCCGGAGTAACCTGCAATATTCTCTTGAGGGCTCTGCACGTGTTCACTTCACTGCTGAGGTGTGGACCCCCCTTACCCCCCCGGTAGTGTTATCTATCACTGTGCAGCACTGTGTGCATGACTGCGCTCATCCCCTCGCCTCTTCCTCTGTCACATTCTGTCTGATTAACAGAGAGCACAGCTTCAAACCGCTGCCGGGCCGAGTCATGGCAATTTAATGGCCAGTCATGCTAACAAAGGGGGGAGAAAGTACACGCTGTATGAGGGTTACTTCGCTGAAGTACCACCTGACCCTACTCTTCGTCCCGCTGTGAACCCTTCCCAGGAGAAAAGGTTAAACCACCGGAGGGACCTTCAAGTTTCTGGTGAGTTTCCGCGGCACATCTACGGTGCTTTTAGCAGGTTTTATTTTCTAAAGAAGGTCACCATCCAGGGTTTGACATTGGAAAAAAGTGAAACAAATATGGACCATTACCTACAGATTGAGGTATTTTATTGCCTCATATCATGCTTTAGCTCCTGTGTCTTTGTGTGCAGGTACAGTAAATTAGGTTTCAAACTAATCAGTCACTCATTCTCTTTTCTGCTTATTCTGCATGGGGGGGGGGGGCTGTCAATGGGTGACAGGTTCACCCTGGACGCCAGTCGATCAGCCGGCCACTCCAAGAGGAAATCAGAGAACCATGAGGACACCCATGTAGGCACGGGGAGAACATGCACACAGAAAGACTCCCCCTGCAGAAAGTGAACCAGAGACCTTCTTGTTTCGAGGGGGAAGCGCTAGCTACTTAGCACCGCACTGCCACTACTCCAAAACAACAGCGGTGAAATAAGAAATGTAACACCACAGCAGCAGCCAAAAGCCACAGCTTCCTAATGAAGGATTAGTTAAAAAATAACACCACCAATTGAATCTAGAGACAAATACAATGTTAGCAACACCAACGAAGGACCTTCAATAAATAAATAAAACTACAAAGAATGTAACGTTTACTGGAGTAAAACACCTAGTATTACATAGTTCTCTGGAGGGGATATTCTGATCAGAGCCTCTGGCTGAAGTATATGTAGCAAATGAGGCTCTGGAGGCCTTATTAGAAGTGCTGGATAAGGCGCCATTGCTTGATGGGACACCGTGAGTGACAGGCCTGAGTGTGATGGAAGGAGGTCAATATTAGAATTCATCATTTTCGAAAAGAGAAAAGGATTAAATACGATACAACTGTAGTGTCTGTCTGACAAGTAAATAAGTTTACATACTTCAAGAAGTGGCTGTGACTCCCATGTTGACTCAGCAACATCGGGCTGTATGGTCATGGGGCACCTGTCTCGAGCCTCACTGAAGAGTACAAGTGTACCAAAGTGAGGTTGAACACGACCCTGGCAGAGTCTCAGGAAGCAGAACAGCTCCTCCTAGACTGGCAACTGGGGGGAATTGGAGCCCAGCTGAGGCTGTAGAGCAGGCACAGGCTGCCCTCTGGAATGGAGACATAGTGGGACAGGTGCAGCAAGGAAGAGGTGTATTTTGGATCTGGGGCAAGTCGACCTACATGGAACAAGGCAACATCCGTAGAAAGAAGAAATCTGGTAGTTGCTGAGATCCGGCACCAATAGCAAGCAGAGAGATGTGCACAGGCAGTATCACAAGCTAAGCAGGGCCAGTGTACTACCTGGGAAAACCTGGATCACTGTAAGTTTGCTTGGAGAGTTCTATGGGAAATTGAAGGGAGCCAAATAAGCTTCATCATCAGGGCCATCTATGATGGTCTTCCTACACCCACAAATCTCAATAAGTGGATTTAGATTTGAGAAGACCCTGCATGCTCTGTTTGCCAAATCCCAGCAACTCTCAGGCACGTCCTCACCATCTGCAAAACCATCCTGTCCTAAGGCCGGTACACCTGGAGGCATAAACAAAGTCCTATGCCAACTGGCGATCATCCTGGGAGGAAATGCAAGTTGATCTAGAGCAGGGGAGTTGAACTGATTTGCACCGAGGGCCACATCAACATAATGGTTGCCCTCAAAGGGCCACAGGTAACGGTAACAGTATAAATATAAACTAAACGTAATCAAATGTAATGTAAAAAAATGTAACTACTCTTTAATGTAAAATAACTGAATTTCTTCCTCATTCAAATCCAGAATGTTACACATGTATTTACATAGATGTAGAAAAAAAAGAAGTTTACTCATTGCTCTGTTACAACATAAATCCTTTTATATTGTCAGGTTAAGAAACCCACATTACTCCAACAATCAATGATAAAACTATCCAAGTAAATAAAGAATAATATCATCCAACACTGATTATAAAATTTACTTTGTTCAAAACCTTTTTGTCACAATTGAGGGGGGCAGAATAACAGAATAAGTACAAACAACAATTGTGAGCTGCTAAAGAACATGTGTGACAGATGTAGAATTTTACAAAAACAAATGGCTGCACACTGTCTTGCAGATTTGTCTGCATAAATACACAATCCTGTAAACACTAAGTACATTGCTACACATATAAAGTAGTTTATGTAATAAACTCAAAATAACAAAATCAGGGTGGTCTCAATTCACAACTATATTGGTCAGGTTTTTAGGTGAAGTTGATGAGGTTTTGCTGCCTGTCCTTGAACACACCAAGTGGATCCCTTCTCCACATCCTCATCCATTGATCATGTTCTAAAATAACAAATAAAACAAAATGCAAGCACAATTATTAAATTGCACACGGTTTAAATATTCTTCTTGGTCGAAATACATTTTGTTATATTTTAATTTGTTTCTTAAAAATGCTTACCTAAGCGTTTTCTGACAGGATGTCTGACACCGTTTTTCCGTGACCAGTGTGCCAATGTCTGGTTTTAGGTCTTGTGCACCCTCTCTAGTTAATCCCACCAATTTTTCCCAGGGCAATGCATGTTTATCTATGGATTTCTCCACTACATTAAATGTCCCGTCCCGTTATGGTCCCATGCATGGCAGCTATATTCAGCAGCTCCTCAGTGACAGAGAGGTCTGAGTTAACGCCTCTAATAAAAATGGATGGCTGCGCTGTGTCTGTGTTGACTGTGCTTTCATCAAGAGCTAATGAAAAAGCTATGTAGCTGCGTGTCTCTTTGGCCAGCTGTTCCGCCAGGTTTCCTGCTATAGCCGTAGCTCGGTCTGCATTGGTGCTTCTTGATAAACTGACATTTTTAAAAGTCTGTATCTGGTTGGGACACACCTGCTCACAGACCTTCAGCATGCCCCGCTTCAAAAAGGCACCATCTGCAAAAGACTTTGAAGCTTAGGCCATTTCTTCAGCCACAATTAAGCTAGCTTTCACTGCTGCAGTGTTTTTGGATGTGGCTTTCATGAACACATTCTGCTACCATCTTAGTTTGGCTATTACTTCTTGGACAATTTGTTATTTTTCTGGAAGGCTAACTTTGGAATACTTAGCTCCGTGTTTGGTGTCAAAATGCCGACATAGATTGTACTCTTTGATCACCAACACTGCCTCATAACACATCAGACATGCCGTTTTTTTCTCCTTGAAGCCTAAACATGTATTTGCCTTCCCATCTTTCTTGAAACAGCCTTCCATCTGCATCAGCTTTGCTTTTCCTGGACATTTAGGGATCATTTGTATTTTTCAATTCCACTTGTTGGAAATCGCTTTGATGTGGAAACAAATGCTGTCACTTTGCGGATAACATGATCGGCATGAATTGTGGGAAATGTGGTTAATGGTCAATGCACGCATTTGACTTTTTTATTCTAAGGCAATCAGACCTTTTAAGACGTTCTCACGGGCCACATAAATGACTTGGGCCATATTTGGCCCGTGGGCCTTGAGTTTGACACATGTGATCTACACCAACAACTCAAGTTTCCACCTGAGATTTTGAACACCCATCTGAGGCCAGATCTTATTATGTGGTCAATTTCACAGAAGTCACTGTTCATAGTGGAATCAACTGTGCCGTGCGAGGCCGCAGTGGGAGAGGCATATGAATGAAAAAAGCCGAGATACACCAACATAGCTTTTGAGCACATCAACAAGGGTGGCGTACACAGGTGCTCCCAGTTGAGGTGGAGTGCAGAGGTTTTCTGGCCACCTCCATAACCAGGCTCCTGAGTGGTGTGGGAGTTCAGGGACAATTCTTCAGGAAAACCATTAGATCACTGTCAGAGGCAGCAGAGCGAGGCAGCAGGTGGATCTGGACAAAGAGAAGACCCAAACTGGGCTGTGAAGAACAGAACAAGGTGGGTTAAAAGCGGAAGTGGGCACAACTGGGTCGCCAGGTGTTCCCGTTGAGCCCTCTTGAGGTGTCGTGGGGGCATCAATAAAACACCAATGAAAGAGGATGCCCACCTGAAGACCCAGATGATGGTCCGACCCCGTCCCCCCTTTTCTATCAAGGACGTGTTGATAATTTGGAATACTAACATCTAGTCTTACAGCTCAACAGCCATAGAAAAAAAAACAACATTTATGTCATTCTTTAAATTGATGCCATCTAATATTCTGTTTTCCTCACTGTCAGAAGAGTATATATTTGATGTAATCCTTACACTTCTATATGTATAGGTATATCAGAATCAGATGCTTGTGTGTGTTTCTGGTTCGGCTTCTCTGCTCCTCCGCTGCCACATTCAGTCGGCAAAGTAAGATCATATGTGTTATGTGCACTCCTCAACAGGTGTGTGTTATGCCTCCCTCAATGCCACAGGAAGGAATCACGGCGTGTTTACATCTCCCCCGGTGAAAGACGTCTATGCCTGCCAGCTTCTGACGCATGCACACTCACGCGCACGCTTACATATACACAATTGTTTGCCTTCTTTTTCTCATTCACCCCCCACAATGTCACATCCCTTTCTTACGCCCTTTTATATCCAGGCGTCCCCCCCATTCTCCCAACCCCCCCACACGCTCTGTACACACCACTCCACCGCTTGCAGTCAAATCGACTTCGGTTTATTCCACTGTGTTTATGAAGTCTTTAATTTTAATTGGTACTTGCTGGCGTCTCGGCCGGATGAGCGCCGCTCCGCCCTCAACAGTCAGACTTGGATGGAGACTTGCGAATGGAGTTGTTGTCTTAGTTACTGCTTGCCGGTCCTGAGGGCCGTCCCAGGGATTTCTTCTGGTTTCTTTTACTTCCTTAGCAGGGAGCCGGTACGTCCTGCTGCTGATTTGGGTGAGGTAGCTTGTTTCAGACAGGGAAAGAGGAGAAAGTAGCTGTTTGTCATGCTGTAATAACAAGGTAGTTATTTTGGTTGGAGAGCTTGCCTCGTGGGGGCTTGGTCACAGTTCATTGAGCTCAGATTATGTGGGGGTTAAGGGAGAGGGTTGGCAGGCCACGCCGGTGTGCTTGCACTGCTTGAATCCTTTGCTTTCGCCGCTGGACAAAAGAACAGCTGCTAAAAATAGGCGAACGTTACGAGACTGGCTGGCATTGATAAACATTTAAAGGAGAGACCGAGGGCAGTTTCACCATTTATATTTCATCAGTCATTGTTGAAGGTTACTTATAATGAGTGTGGATATTCTGGTGGGGGCTGGGGGTAAACATGACCAGACTTCTAATGCATTACTTGGGGTACTGACTGAAAAACACATCTCAGTGTACATTAAAAGTTTCCATGGATACCTTTCCTTCTGACTGACAGACCTAAATGCACATCAGAAACACCGCCATGCTGGTCAGAGGCTTTGAGTTTGCCTGGACAAGTGCTAATTTACTTCTCATCATGTGTTGGATTACACGCCATCGCCTCCTTTGGCCGTCCAAGCTGGCGTTGACCTCGAGAAAGGAGCATGTAGCCAACATGTGCAAACATCAAGGGGATAGTGATCTTAGCTGCTGCAACCACGGCAAATTCATGTGGCTTGAAAACCATTTAGTACTTTACACACACACTCACACACACACAGACACACACACACACAGACACACACACACACACACACACACACACACACACACACACACACACACACACACACACACACACACACCCACACACTGTGTCTGTTTGTTTATATCTGCCTCACAGACTAGGATATTGATATTACAATGATATTTGTATATAATTATTACAATTAGCATTATATAA
>CAAKHD010002073.1:22199-71130 GCA_901007705.1 Fistularia tabacaria
GGAGAACCCGAGGGAACCCCATACAGACGATCTCTCTCTCACACACACACACACACACACACCTACCCACTGTGTCTGTTTGTTCATATTTGCCTCCCAGACTAGGATATTGTTATTACAATGATAATTGGATATAATTATTACAATTAGCATTATATAATAATTTGGTAAAATACCATTACAATTCTACAATGCAGCCTCAGGGCAGCACAGGCCAGTGTCTCCCGGAGCCAGACTCGGGGGGGCACAGGCCAGTGTCTCCCTTAGCCGGTCCCAAGCCCGTATAAATGCAGAGGGTTGCGTCAGGAAGGGCATCCGGCGCAAAGCTTTTGCCAAAACCTAAAAATTTCATACCGGATCGGTAGAGGCCTGGTTAACAACGACCGCCATTGATGCCGATAACCTACAGGGTACCAGTGGAAATTGGGCTACTGTGGGTCGAAGAAGGAGAGGAGGAAGGTGTGCTTGGAAGCAGAGAGAGAAGAGGAAAGGCAAGAGTCTGGGACTGAGAGGAGGGACTTTGAATATTGGGACGATGACAGAAAAAAGTAGAGAGTTGGTTGACATGATGCAGAGAAGGACGGTGGATATACTGTGTGTCCAGGGGACCAGATGGAAAGGTAGTAAGGCTAGAAGCTTGGGAGAAGGTTTTAAGTTGTACTATCATGGTCCTGACAGGAAGAGAAATGGAGTGGGAGTTATCTTTAAGGGGGAATTTGTTAGGAATGTTCTGGAGGTGAAAAGAATGTCAGATAGACTTATGAGCCTGAAAGTTGAAATTGAAGGTGTGATGCTCAATGTTTAGTGGCTATGCCCCACAGGTAGGACGTGAGTTACAGCAGAGGGAGAAGTTCTGGAATGAGTTTGATGAATTGATGCAGAATATCCTTAGAAATGAGAGAGTGGTAATTGGGGCAGGCTTCAATGGACATGGTGGTGCAGGCAATAGAGGTGACGAAGAAGTGATGGGCAGGTTTGGTATCCAGGATAGGAATGTAGAGGGACAAATGGTGGTAGACTTTGCAAAAAGGATAGAAATGGCTGAGAATTTATGAAGGTAGTTGGTGTGAGAGAGGAGGACACAGAGAATAGGCTTAGATGGAGGAGGTTGATTCGCTGTGGCGACCCCTGAAAGGGAATAGCCGGAGGGAAAAGAAGAAGAAGACCATTACTATTCTCTAAAAGAAAATGAATAAACAGATAAGCATTTGGAACAACAATGATAATTACTGTTATCATGAAAGTAGTTTAAAAATACTGTAGACATTTCTGTTCTCCATCTCCAGCAACTCCTGCTCTGCCACTCGCACCCCCTGGATATCGTGTACGTTATATGGTGCTTCAGCCAAGTCTGCGTTCCACGAGATATCAGGGACCCAAGGAAGCCTACATGGAAATTGCGGATGTCCATGAGTCAAGAAGTCACAGCGGGGACTCTGCCTCCTGAGGATCTTCAAGAATAACTGTCTGCCGGGGCCTCTGGCGTTCTCCCGCTGCTACACTTTAAATAAAGATCTATCTAATCACAGAGGCCCTGGAAAGGTAGTAGCAGCACTGCTAACACGGTACTCAACCCCTGTGCGAAGGATGTATTTATCTCTGGCTGACCCGGGATAACCGTGATGGAGTCACTGGCCTCGGGGATGCTCAGGTGAGGATATTAATATGTTATAAACTCTGAGATGAAGGAAAAACTGGGCTGATGTTTGACTTTCAACTGAAGATCTATCTTTTATCTTATTCTTTGTCAGTTTCAGAAGATTTACCGTGAAGTCAGCGTTTTCATATCTCCTGACAACTTGCATATTGATTTTGTCCGTACTTTTACCCAGAAGAAGTTCTGTTTGCGAAATTATTTATTTATTTCACTTTTTGAGCTTGGCTGTGGCAGTAAATTTAAAGCACTGAGGAATGAAATGTATACACTCATGATTAAATCTGAGAAGGAGCCTGGATTTATGATCCCCTCAAATGCTGGAGTCTCTCACACATTGACTCCTTGTGAGGGAGAACGGCTTTTACTCAGAGATTCTTTTTCGTGGGCGGCAAAGTAAGAATTTCATTGTACAGGGAAACACATTTCCGGACTGTACATGTGAAAAACAATACTTTGAAGCCCTTTCTGCGTTGAGTTTGCGTGTTCTCCCCGTGTATGTGAGGATTTCCCACACCCTCCTCAGGCACATAAAAGCGCATCATCTGCAAAGGGTGGTGGTGGGGAGGAGTTCCAAGATTCCTGTGGGAGCTTCAGGTATCTATTTACGCACAGCCCTCCAAACACAATACTAGAACCTTTTTTTTTAAATGTCTGTCTGACATTGTAATGCAGCCTCAGGGCGGCACAGGCCAGTGTCTCCCTGAGCTGGTCCCAAGCCTGGATAAATGAAGAGGGTTGCATCAGGAAGGGCATCCAGTGTAAAACTTTTGCCAAACCCAAGGAAGATCAAGAGGACAAAGGCAGAGCAGAGGACAAAGAAGCTGAAAAGGGAGGAGTGTTGTATGGTTTATGGTTTGTTGTATGGAGAAGAGAAAGGCTCTGGGCGGTCAGGTAGAGCTTCCATATGACTGGACAACGAGAGCTAATGTGGTCAGGGAGACAAGTAGGAGAGTACTTGGTGTGTCGTCTGGAAGGAAAGTAGATAAGGAGACTTGGTGGTGGAATGAGGAAGTGCAGGAGTGTACACAGAGAAAGCAGTTAGCAAAGAAGAAGTGGGACACTGAGGGGACTGAACAGAATAGACTGGAGTACCGGAAGATGCAATAAAGACAGAGGTAGCAAAGGGTGTACGATGACTTGCATGCTCAGTTGGACAGTAAGGAGGGAGAGAACGATTTATACAGGTTGGCAAAATAGAGGATAGAGAAAGGATGTACAACAGGTCCGGGTGATTAAGGATAGAGAGGGAAATGTATTGACAGATGCTAGAAGAGTGATGGGAAGATGGAAAGAGTACTTTGAAGAGCTGATGAATGAGGAAATTGAAAGAGAGAGAAGGGTAGAAGACTTGATTATTGTAGTCACAAAGTAGCAGAGATTATTAAAAGAGAACTGGGGAAGGCATTGAAGAGGATGAAGAGTGGAAAGGCAGTTGGTCCTGATGATAGACCCACGGAGGTATTGAAGTGCCAAGGAGAGGCAGTGGTAGAGTTTCTGGCTGGATTATTCAACAAGATCTTTCGAGAGTGAGACGTTTCCTGAGGAATGGAGAAGAAGTGTGACGGTGCCCATTTTCAAGAATAAGGGGGATGTGCAGAATTGCAGTAACTATAGATGGATAAAGTTGATGAGCTATACAATGAAGTTATGGGAAAGAGTAGTTGAAACTAGACTGAGAGCAGAGGTCAGCATTTGTGATCAGCAGTATGGCTTCATGCTTAGAAAGAATACTACAGATGCAGAAGTTGCTTTGAGAATGCTATTAGAGATGTACAGAGAAGGTCAGAAGGAGCTGCATTGTGCTTTTGTAGACCTAAAAAAAGCATACGAACCGGTGAGGAACAGGACGGTGAGGCTACAGGGAGTGGAGATCAAGAAGTTGGAGGATTTCAAGTACTTAGGGTCAACAGTCCAGAGCAATGGGAGTGTGGAAAAGAGTTAAAGAAACGGGTTCAAGCACGTTGGAATGGGTGGAGACAAGTGTCAGGGATACTATGGGATAGAAGACTATCAGCCCAAATGAAAGGAAAGGTGTACAAGACAGTGCTGAGACCAACAATGCTGTGTGGTCTAGAAACAGTGACAATGATGAAAAGACAGACGGCAGAGATGGAGGTTGCAGAGATGAAGATGTTGAGGTTCTCTTTGGGAGTGACAAAAATGGATAGGATCAGGAATGAGTCCAACAGAGGGATAACACATGTTAGATGTTTTGGAGCGACGGTCAGAGAAGCAAGACTGAGATGTTTTGGTGGAGGGATAGTAAATATATTGGTAGACAGTTGCTGGAATTGGAGATGCCAGGCAGAAGGTCAAGAGGGAGACCAAAAAGAAGATTTATGGATGTAGTGAGAGAGGATTTGAAGTTAGTTGGTGTGAGATGGGAGGATACAGAGAATCGGGTTAGATGGAGAAGGCTGATTCTCTATGGCAACCCCTGAAGGGAAAAGCTGAAGGGAAAATAAAAAGTCGGATCTATATTACAGTTTAAATGGCAGGCTTCCTGTAAACACGCTCCCATCAGCCATACGAGACGGTGGATACCTTGCTTTGTAATAAACAAAGTCCCAAAACACCCTGGTCAATTTCTTAAAAACACCTGGGGAAACCTGCGGGACGCAGATACTTGACTTGTTAAGTGAGCTTGTCAGGCGGCCGGCGTGTTGTAGTTGTTTCATTAGCTGTGCGAATAATTAGCACGATAGCCTGACAACTTTGAATGTCACTGATTTCCCCCGGGCCTGTTGGTTGTGCAAAGATGAGTGCAGATGAGTCTTTGGGTCGTGATGAAACTGGTAATCAACTCTCTTAAGCAATAAAAAGAGTCAACAGATAATTAAATGATGATTCAGGGGCCAGGTAACAGCCGTTGACTGTAGACATCAAATCAATTACACCACCATTCTCAATGTTCTGTGTTACTGGCCAGGCAAGTTTATTTATCTATCTTTTATGGCAAGAAAACAAGCACAAGTGTGACCTTTCAAATTCAATTTGGTAAATTGATCTTTACGACGTCTCCCTGCGCCTTTGGTTTTTGATTTGAATCAAACATTCACTAATGTTGTTGAAGTTGCTTTTATGAGAGGATGTTTGCAAAAGCCTGAATTATAGATCAAGGTTGTTAGGCATCGTCCTGGAAGCCTGTCTGACGGAAACGAATCTCTCGCAGCAAGCAAACAGTAGAGAGAATTCTGAAGGACTACGGGGCCTCCCCTGCTACAGCAAAAGAAACACATCTTGTCTGTGTTCCTGAAAGATGGCGATGGTGATGACGGAACCAGGTCTCGCACCACGAAGACTATCCATATGGCCTCCGTCGCAAAATAAGAGACTCTCACAGCTGTTTCTACCAGGTGGTAAAGCACAGTTGGGTCCAAAGCTGCTCCCAATGTACGACTCCTCTGACTCAACAACATCGCCCAAACTCCGGGCAATGGACCCATCGGTTGGTACGTGACTCGGTGAAAAAGAGCAAGGTCATTCTCCAGTTCAGAGAATAAGATTTTCAGGTTGGGTCACATCGGGTGAAAAGGCAATGAAAGCAAGAGAGCGAAGTCTGACATTGTAATCGTAAGAAGTTCTGTTTCAAACTGGCGGGTGTTGGACTAGTTTCTTTGGTTTATGTCAGTCGTATCATTTTTATACAACACACTCACACACACACACCTCAAACGTCTGTCTATAAAAATATGGTCCTACATAAAAGTGTTCCTGGCATGCAAGCACATGTCCTGACTCCAGTCACAGTGAGCTGCAGGTGAGCCCGCCGCAATCTCAAAGGCCCGGTTTATCAAGGTGAGAGGCCACAGTTGGACCGTTAACCATCTGTCCCGGCACTCGGCGGTGCCAGGATGGCGCCAGAGGTGACAAAAGTCCAGCTGGTATTCAAGAAACCACACTCTCCGTGTATTCAGTCGCTCTCTAAAGCCTATCCCAGCTTACATTGGGGCAAAAGGCGGTGTTTAACCTGCTGTCAGTCACCACATATACATCACAATCATTCACTTTCTCATTCAATTGGGAATCTTCAATGAAGTGTTTTGAACCGTGGGATGAAGAACCCGGAGAACCATCAGGATCAAGTTGTTCTGTTAACTAATCTAAATCCTTCATCTCCTGAACTTGACATTGTCAGTATTTATACTCCGTCTTGAGTGTTTTCAGGCTTGATCCTAAGCTAACTATTCTTTGTCAAATAACTCCAGCCTGTTTTTGATGTTTGGACTCACAGTGACACTGGTCCCTTGTGGAAAAGGGAATCAACAACCCCTTAAAGGCTTTCGAAGGCTAAATCCAGTGAGTCTATTTCTTCAAAAAAAGAAACCTTCTTCGGTGGTACGAACAGAATCAAACCGTTTTACATGAAGCCCTGGAATTTTTAAAGATCTCATTCAACACAGAAATATTTAACACCCTGAGCCGACACACGGAGTTGTGAGCGTTGGTCCAAACATCATCTCCAGTTTGGAAAGACGCCATCAGAGTTCAAACTGTCAGTTTGACCACCATCGGAACTCGCCCCATCTTCTTTCTTCACTTTTGCACCCATTTCTCATTGACTGCTCAGCTTACCTTGCGAGTCCAGGTGGGGCTGGAGCCAACACAAGCTTGCATTGGCCAAGAGGCGTGGTTTCAACTGTACTGCTCACCTGTCAATCAAGGGGGTCACATCCAATCACTCACTCTCTCATTCACACCTGCAGACAATTAAGAGTCTTTAATGAACCAATTGACTGTTTTTGGATCGAAGAGAATCTGAAGAGAATCTAGGCTGGAGAACATGTTTGTAGAGAACCAATACAGGAGAACATGAAGAGAAACCAGGCAGGAAAACATGGAGAGAACCCAGGAAGAAGAACATGCATCTAGAGAAACAAGACAGGAGAACATGAAGGAGAACCCAGGCAGGAGGACATGGAGATTCCACATAGTGAGAACCCAGTTTTAAGTGAACCAAGAACATTCAAGAAGGAACTGTATAATTAAAAGCAGCTGAGCCCATCGGTTCTTGATCCCAGCAACAGTCTTTCCCCGTGTGTCTCCATCATGGCGCTCACAACACGGCGCTCACACCGGGCTGCCGCCGCTCCAGGAGACGACCTGCAGGCAATTTCCACAGCATTAATACGAGCTAAATGAAGTGAGACTGAGCTACGGCTGAAATCTCCGGCCCTCGGCGCCTCGTAGATGACGTGTGGAATCATAATGGAGGTAAAAAAAAAAAGGAGAGCGATCTTTTCTGAATACTACGCTTCGCTCTAAAACGCCGTTGCTGCTGCGCTCCCGGGGTAAAGCTTCACCTGGGAGTCCACATGGACGGGGAAAAAAAACAAGCAAACAAAAGTACGGCCGCTCCAAAGAATGCATCCATTCTGTTCTGAAAGGATCCAGACGGGGACCGCAAATGCTGCTAGGACACATCACTGCAAAATACAGCTTTCACATGCACACACAAAATACATGCAGTACAAACACTACAGAAGAAACTCTCCCACCCCCATGCTATGGGAGCGTCGGTAGTACGAAACAAGAGACGTTTTTATCTTCCCCTCACCAGGACGGTTTTTGTTCTCCCATGTGACTTTGCTGGGGCAGATAGATATTCGGTCGTCCTCCATCCGCAGTTCTTTAAGTCACTGTCTGTTCCAACAACAACCAAATTTGTCAAAACGGAACCATGAACCTGCATGGTGAACAGGGGATGAGGAATGACAGCACTGTAATAACAATGTAATGCAAATTTCTTGGTGGCACAAATATAGCCAGCTGTGACCTGTTGACATTGTTGAACTGTGGATTGGGTGTGTATGTGTGTGTGTGTTTGTGTGTGTTTCCACTTAGACAAATGGATGGAAATAGCTTTTCCTCGTTTCCGTGGATGTGCCATGAAAAGTCCAGCTGGGTTCACTTCACTTCACATTGTGATGGAAAAGAATAATTCTAACTTGTAAAGAAAATCCAGGACATAGCTTTATTTTCAAGAAAGTGACCGACATCAATTTCAAATTCCATATTTGCCGTTCAGCTTTAATTAAATAAATAAAAAAATTCTGGACAGCAAAAAGATCTTCTTCTAATGGGGCTGCAAAGAAAAAAAAAACAACCAAATAAATGAAATATATAGTTACTCGGCTGGTAAAGCAGAGACGAGCACCACTGCAAAACAAACGCTTTTCATTTAATGACTTCACACTGAAAACACACAGGTGTTATGCGTCATCACAAAATGGGTAAAATGCTGTCCTGCAACAACGACTGAAGCCAAAGTAGCGCCACGAAAACTGCCGGATTGTTTTCTTTCCCCATTTTCTTTTTTTTGTACCAGCGGAGGGGTCTGTTTCTCCCGACCTTCCCCGCTGGTTGGCTGAGTAAGTCACAGCATGAGACTGTACACCGAGACGGTGGGTCACAGCGCGTCCAGGAAATTGTGATTCAAACAATCCCGACATTCATTCGGCGATGGAGGTCTCGCCAGGGTGACCGCGGGCGACGAATGGAGAACTCAAGATGGCTGCGTGCAAGGTTTTCTTGGCGGGGAGCGGGGATGGGGTGATGTAGCCGGGGTTCCAGTGGAACCCTGAACAGGATGTTGGCTCCAACGTGACATCGAGACCAGGCTCCGCCAATCATCTTCCAGCGCTTATACTTACAACACAATATGGTGGGTTCTGCATGGTAAAAAAATATCCAATGATGATTTTGCAAATGATTACCATTGAATTGTTTTTTGAAAAGGAAATTGAATGGATTTTTTTGTACTTTTTTTCGTCTTCTGCTGAACATGATAACATTGTTAAAACGCAAAATCGCTATCCAAAAGTATCAGAGTGGCAATTTGACAAATCTTGAACTGATTGACTCGCCAGTTGCGTCGCAGCACAGCTGGTGAGTCGGGAAATTCAAAAATCAACAATAGGAACCAGGTGCCAACCTGGCCAGCCGTCACATAGGGGGTCACG
This sequence comes from Fistularia tabacaria, assembly GCA_901007705.1. Lineage (NCBI taxonomy): Eukaryota > Metazoa > Chordata > Actinopteri > Syngnathiformes > Fistulariidae > Fistularia > Fistularia tabacaria. The sequence continues at coordinate 30,819 of CAAKHD010002073.1, forward strand.
TGGCAAACATATCATCCATCAACCAGCAGTTGACGACAAAAACACACACGAGAAGAAGAAAACCAAAACGGAAATGTTGTTTACAAAAATACAGGCATTTTTTTATGCTCGGCTGTGATTACTCCCCGTCGGCCCTGCTCTTCCTCGATCAGACCAGAAACTGATCAGAACGGATTTTTCAGCGATGGATGGGTCGCGAGCCACGCGTTCGCTCTGTACATTCAAAAAACTCAGTATCTCGTCCGGGCAGGCAGACAGAGAGAGAGAGAGAGACAAATGCGCGCACGTTTACAGTAAAGCCACACTGTAGTCCAGTGTTTCGCATCGGCTAAAAGAGCAAGAGAGATCAACGCATGCAGTTTGCAGTTCAAAATTTCTTCTTTTTCTTTTTTTTTTTTCTTCGTACAGTTCTTTTGGCAGTGAGCGACAGACGTATGTTGTTCCAGACATAAATATGGCGGTGACCCCGCTGGGCAGCTGCATCATCCAGCCTCTGAACGTCAATGTGTGTTTGTGTGTGTGCGGATGTGTATGTTGGAGACAGACCGCCGTGCAGGTCTGGACCAGCTGCCTGCTGACTTCAGGCTGTCAAAGGGAGGGGGGGGGGAGGTCTGCTCAGTCAAGCGGACGGCTCTTAAGTCCCCACTCGCGCCGTGCCGCCCCCCCCCTCGTCTTTAGTCCGGTCTCCTCGCTTGGCGGGAGGATACGGTGCCGCCCCCGTGGGGTCAGGGCGGGACCTCAGCAGGCGATCTCCTCCAGAGTGCCCAGCGTGGTCTGCAAGGGCACGGCCACCGTGTGGCTGATGGACTCGGAGTGGTTCGCCACCGGGTCGCAGGAACTCTGGAACAACATGGCGGATGGCGTGACTCCTGTGTCTGGGAGACGTGGCGCCCTCGCACTTTGAGCCGAGCCTACTGACAGGCTAGTTAATGTCCAAAAAGGCTAAAAAGCTGAATACCTTTGGTTTTTAAACTGATCAATTCAAACTAAATTGTGATTATTTGAGATCAGAGAGGAAGTGGAAAGCTTGACATTTAACTGACAGGATCACTGAATGAACGACATGGCAAGAATAAGGGAGGGGGCAAAGAAAAAAGAAAATAATTAAATTAAAAAAGATTTGATGAGACAATAAAGAACGATTAAAAAAGGCGAGGAGGGGCTGAAGGACAGATCAGGCAAAGTTCAGGATGTGGCTGGGAGTCAAGAGGAGATGCAGCGTTTCAAAATAAAAGTCTCTCAACTGGAAATTGGGTGGCTTATTTAATCTTACTTTTTTTCATTTTATTATATTTTTGTTGATTGGCCTGGTGCGCATTATGTCCTCGTGTCTTTTTTTTAATTCTTTTTTTTAAATTGAGATTAGACTCAATTTATGCCACACAGGTTGACAAACTCAAAAAAGAGCTCTGCTAAGGGTTTACCGCGGTGTCATGCAATTTATTAAAGCAGCACACGTGCAAATTCCACGTTCGTCACGATTCAAAGAATTCCTCAGCGATGTTTAAAAAAATAAATAAATTACAGAGCTGAGTGCAGAGTGCTTGATTGGAATTTGACTGAGGTTCAGGTCATCAGTAATAAAAATATGGATCAGAAGTGTTCGGTCCTCATTAAGCGGGACGCTTCCGCTAAATTGGCAACGTCTTCCTCCATGTGTCTCCATTAGTGGCTAATTCACCGCTGCTTGGCAACCATCGTCAGGTCATTTTCACGCCAGTCTGGATGGGCGCTGTTGTAACCTGATGCTTCTAACTTAAGACTTTGCAGGCTAAACGGGATTTAACGCGCGTCTCATTCTATTTGTGTGCAGTTTCCAGTCATATGTTGAAGAGCCAACCTTTGCTCCACTCCATTTAGCATGCTAATGCTAGTCTAATTTAGGGAAAGGCAAAGGAAATAAGGGGCGGGGCCAATATGAAATGCATGATCAGGATTAAAATTGCATCGGTTTTGAAGGCTTCTCTTACCACATCCTCCCCGTGACTCTCGTCCTCCTCCTCTCTGCTCAGCAGATCTAACAGTCTGTCTTTCACCACCTGCGGATAACAAACCAGCCCAGTCAGGCAGGGCCAGGAAAAGCACCGGGGGCTCTTGGCTCGCACCGGAGCTTTTTGGAAACAGGTGAAAACTCAGATCCTTGTTGTGTGTGTATAACAAAAAATAAAAACATTCTCTGCAGCTCGAAACGGCAAGCTTGTCGGAGTTCAATGCAAAAACCCTCCAAAGGTGCACAAATCGTGCTTGGCCAAACAAAAGGAGGGTACAGACTATCGGGGAAAGAACAGGCCGCATCGGATGCATAACCGCCACGGGGCAAATGGGGATCAGTGTAATAACACATTAATAGCAATAATCTGTGCCATCGGCGGTGACTGAGTCTGCTCCCTCGGGCCAGTTTTTTCATTTTTACAGGCTAGTCTATGTTTGCAAAGCAAACAAAGAAGGGAAAAAAAAACTATATCAGTTGTGTTTGTTGGAGTGAGCAAACACTCTGGCCTACTTCTGCCCCCTATTATGTTCCTATGCGAGCGCTACACAGCTGACGTTGCGATGAGAGGCTGTAAAGACGGATAAACAGCCGAGGAATGCCACTGCTAAAGTGCCATCACACACTCTTTCATGTCAGCTTGTGAAGAAACTCCATCTCTCGCTCTCTCTCTCTCTCTCTCCCTCTCTCTCTCTATTATTTTTTTATTTAGCCAATTGTTTGGCTCCTTACTTGAAAGGAAAAGAAAAATCAATGACAAGTGATGTCTAGCACCTTGACAGAAAAAAAGCAAGAGCTCTCGGTCAGGGGTGATGACTGAGTGAAATCACACATTGCACTGTGTGAGGGTGGGGAGACCGACCTCATAGGCGTAGTCGAACAGCTCCAGGATGGTGAGGATGCTCGCCCCGATGAAGAGACCCATCTGTCCCCCAATGTCACCTGCAGACAGGGGATGAGCGTGAGGAGGGGGCAGGTGATGGCTAAAGTTAATTCTATATCCACATCAGAAGTGCATTGAGTGAAATGCAGCCTTTCAGGAAATAATGATTTAAAAAAATCTCCAAAACAGAAAACACACTTCACAGAAGATATTGAAATAATAAAATAAAGGGAAAGCTCGGACCAGGTCGGCTTCAAAAAGTGAAAATCTGCGATGGAGAACTTTTCAGTGGACAAGGTTTGGGATCGTGACAGTGCGATGTGGTGGCTGTCAGGTTTCAGCTAATCCAGCAAACACTGTGGCTATTCTGGGCGGTTGCACGGTTTTACTCAATTCCTCGCCTGCGGCTCATCTTTTATTGAAGGACCCATCAAACCCATCCGCAACCTTCAAATTGAATGGCTGAAACATAACGTCTGAAAACAATGAAAAATGTTCCCCGTTTCTTCACGTAGAACAGAAACAATCAAGCACAAACATCCGAGCTGAAAATGCACACTTTTAATCTTTGAGAGAAAAAGGCCCACCCAGTAATCCTGCCACCTCATAGGCTTTCTTCTGCTCGATGGTCTCGTAGTTCAGGGCCTCGAAAAACACATCCAACACCAAGATGTTGTCGCTGTTGTAAAATAAAAATGAAAAAAATAGTAGTATATTAGTATATATATATATGTGCAGGTAGTCTCCTCCTTCCATTGACTATTCCTGACCATCCAGTAGCATCTACAAACCAGCAACTCAATCTGGATGGAGGGAAATCTATTGGCTAAGCCATTAAATGCAGAGAAAGTCTAAAGAAATTAAAATAAAATTAAATCTATATTTCCATGTAATAAATAAATTAAATTACTTAAAAACAACAATATAAAAAGTGAAATGTACTATACTATACTATACTATACTATACTATACTATACTATACTATACTATACTATACTATACTATACTATACTATACTATAATGCTGATCAGGGTTGATGTGGCTTCACTTGCCTTGTTGTCAGAAGGAAGACTAAGAATACGAAGCAGCATTTTCTCAAGAAAACACTCTTGTTTTTCCAGACAGCTTCATTTGAGTACTTGGAATGAATAGTTTAATAATTCAAGGCTCCCCAGCTCCTTGTCACAAAGTGCCCTGATACCAGAGACAAAACCCGCCGACAGCCCCGTGCCAACATGCTGGCTGACGAGCGACAAACAGCGCTCGCACAAGGGCCTCGAGTCCATGTTGGCGCGAGTGGTTTGTGGGCTGGAAAAAGTACAAGAGGCATCGATGGGCAGGGCGAAGGCAAATACTGACGCCCTAGAAGATGAGCGAACAACTTCACTGGGGATTACTCTGCTAGGCCTGATTATTGTTTGTGTGGGCGACCCCTCTTTGGTTTGATCCGTAACTATCAGTGTCTCCGCTTTGGATTATTACGCCCGTCAGATTGAATATTAGAATTGGACATACGCAGGAACAGAGGCTTCTGTTTGTTTATTGGGAAATTCAAAAAACAGATAAGGTCAAAAGTTTTGTTTGTTCAACCAAAACTTTCCGTGAGTGGGCTAGCACAGAAAGAAAAAAGACGAAGAAAGAGAGAAGGACATAGCTGCGGTGCCAAGATTCAAGACCAAATCAGGGGTTCAATCCGGGGAAGGGGGGGGGGGGGGGGGGTGAAGACGTCCCACACACAGTGCTCGGATTAGCACAAAACCGGGATAAAAGAATAAAAGAAAGAACCTGGCTTTAATTGAAGATGGCTTTTATTTTGATGTGACACTGAAACCGTTTGGATCCAGGCCCTTCAAAAAGCCCCAGAAGCCTCTTCGATGAAACCTCTCTGGGTTTCTTTTTTCATCAAGCTCCACACCATCTGTTTCGGCGCTTACGTTATGTACTTCTCCGACTTGTTGAACTTCTTCTGCAGGTAGCGGGCCGACGTCTTGCTGGGGATTTTGACCATGGACAGCTCCTTGTTGTACCGGGTCATGTTGCACGGCGTCCTGCACATGCAGCTGCTGCTCTCCACGGACGACAGTTTAGCTTGGAATCCCAGCAACGGCAGCAGCAGCAGAGATAAAGAACAAAAAAAATGTGATGACAGTTAGCATTGGTTATTACAGTCATACCCCACATCCCTGTTTATTACTTATAACAACATCCATTACATGGTATCCATCCAGCATCTACCGCTTATCCTACACTTTGAGTCACTAAGGATGGTGGAGCCTGTCCCAGCTGCCATCGTATGACCTGGACTGGCCGGCAGTCGTTTACAGAGCCCCATAAAGAGACAAACAATTGATCACTTTTTCAATCCCACTGCAGGAATCTTTTTCCCATGTTTTTCATATTAGCCTTCTACATGGTATTGGACTGTGGGAGGAAACCTGAGGACTTACAGAAGAACCGACGCAGACATGGGGAGAACATGCAAATTCCTCACAGAAAGGCTCCATGTGGAAATGAAACCAGGGTCCTTCGTGCTGTGATTGCAATTCTGAGATTTTCAAAGTGCTTATGAAAGTACAGGTTGGGGAGTTGGTTGGATCCATGAATGAAGAACAAATTTAATATTTAATTTAATAATTTAATAAATAAACCACAAGTTTGCTTTTAGCTTCTAGATGTAAATGCAACAGGCGCGTGGGTGACTCACAGTCATAGTGTTTGTGAAGGGTGTACCAAACCACAGTGCCCCTTGGAGTCAGATAGTTTGAACTACAGGTTCTTTGAGTTTCCATCGACAGCCAGTGCTCTGGTGAGGTTCGTGCCGAGCCCATACTAAAACATGACATCTACAGTCTGCCGGTCACTGATTGGTCAGAGAATGTTGTCGCTGAGTGCAGTGCTTGACACAAGAATCTAACCAACCATTCGAAAAAAAAAATTAAAATCCAGAGCACTGCATTGTCGTGACGCCAACCGCTGAAAAACTCTCAGCAGTGCTACATGTTAGCATGGATGTTACTACGTCTCTTGCCTCAGACACTGTCGCCTCCTATCCTCCATTAATTGTGTGTCTACTGTTGCCAATAAAACAACATTGCGGCAGTTTACGCTTCCGATGAAGTAACGGAAAACCAACTCTGGAGTGGAAACGCAGCGAGAGTGTGAGTAGTAAAAACCCTGCGGACGTCCGACGGCCCAGGCTTCATGATGTTTTTCCACAGATTTAACGCTGCAGCCTCCTATGGTGCCGATAAGGAGTTCACTCATCTTTCAGCAGGAAGTGATACTGCCTGTTATAGCGGACTGGCGGTGACCGGCTTTAAAACCAACTGCTTGCCCTTTTAAGAAGAGGCCCAAAGCCACGTTTAGTTCCCGCTCCGTGCCCAGCAAATGAAACGCCTCCGGTCTCTCTGTTTTCTTTTTCTATTTCCTCATTAATCTGACAACATGCTTCAGATTCCGTGTTACGATGTTACGCACAGACCCCGATGATAAGGCCGCTTTGAGAGGATTCTATCGGCCGCCGTCTGACAGCGGAAGCGCATGTCGGTGCAAAGGGTTGTAAGAGCGCATGGAATGGAAATGAAAAAAATGCACCCCCAAGCCAGAGCCTTAAACAAGTCTTTTTAACTTAATGTGCGGATTAAGAAAATGCCAGACTATTCAGGGCTGTGCCTCGGCAGTCGCCCTCGGAAGGAGGAGGAGAGAAAGAGAAGAAGATGAATGCCTCTGGGTGATTTACTGTTAAGCACACTAACTTCTCCTCCACTATGATGGTAATGTTGAGAGGAAACCGGCTTTTCAAAGGCAAATGAGCTTCATCTGAGGCACTCAGGCGCCTAATCTTACTCTCGATTTCACCCCTGAAAAAAGTTTTCGGGAGGTATCTCTGAATTTTTAAAAGTTTAAAACCTTACAGTGCCTGCGGTGGCCAAGGCGTCACCGGTCCGGAAAGGAGCTCTCCAGAAGGAGAGGGGAAACAAGTAGCGGCAGAGGGCGCCAAATAATCTACCTGGCTTGAGCGGGAAATGGTGGGCGAGGATGCAGGCTTTGGAGTAGCGAACAAGGCTATGGGGTTCTCATTTTCCTACCGGAAGAGGTGACGCGAACATTGACAGACATTTGCGCAGAGTGCTGTGCACTCTGAGCTGCTGCAGAAAAGCAACAATAGTTGAAATCACAGAAAGAGCCAGGAAAATTGAACCTTGTCTACAGATAATAAACTGGGAACGGATTCAAAGTAAAACTACAAAGTCATCACAGAGGCGACACAGGCAGCAGGGTTTGTTCATAATAACAGGAGTTAAGACCATTAGAAGTATTCATTACATATTGTCTTTACTGCAAATCCCACACACAGGGTCGTAGAAGGGCTGGAGCCAATCCCTGTAAAAGACGGTGTTCAACCAGGATGGGTCTGCTGTCCACCATACAGAGACCATTCACTCTCTCATTCACACGGAGAAATAATTTAGTTTTCAATTAAAAAAATGTGAGCGGCAGTACTGGGCAGCTGTTTTTGTACAGTGGGAGGAGCATGAAGGGGAGGAGAACCTGGAGGACATGCACAAACCACTGTGCATTTTTGTGCACAACATTTTTCTTTTTTATATGGAAGCTTTTGAGACACCGATGCAAAAACGTAATAATTTATGAGTCTATTTTTTTTTTTTTGGAGGGTTCACAAACTCCAGTGGATGTAATTTGGTGCTTCGCATCTTTTTAGAATAACACTGTGTTGGCCTTGTAATGGGGTGTTAAAAAAAAAAAGGGAAAAAAAAGAAAGTGCTGAAGATGCAGCCTCTTTTACCCGAGCTGTAAAAACCCTGCGTGTTCGCGGCTCTGATTTTATAGATTCTGATCTTCAGATCCTCCTCCACATTCTCCCCTACATGGAACTCTATGTGCCCTTTATCTCCTTGCATTAAACTCATTCATTAAAAGAAGAAGGAGAGGAAAGGAAGAGGCGGGAGAGATAATAATCCTGAACTTCACCGGGTGTGAAAAGGGTATAGAAGAAGTTAAAAGAGGGAGAGAGCAACCCTTCATGTCTTCGTTGGCGCGGCGGCGGCCGTACGACGCAACGCAGATGACCCTGGCGAGAGGAGAGGAGTGTGACCTCAAGGGGTGAGGCAAACAGGCGGATCACCGTTTCCGATTCACGTAAGAGAAACCACACTTAAGTGTGAGCTGAGGAAGGCGGGGTGCCATCATCAGGGAAGGTCACAGGGCTGGAGGAGGAGGAGGAGGACCTGATGGAGACCCACTGGACACCACAAATCAGGTCTCAAGACCTCACTGGACGCCCCCCTCCTGGACTAAGACTATGGGCTGACAGTTTTTCAAGTCCTCTTCAACATGAACGTGGTTGCCATTGCAATGGAAACCTGGAGGTCAGCGGTCCCGACCAAGGCCGGGGGCGGCGAGCTCTTGAAACATCTCAGAAGGCATTACAGAACACGGTTTCCAGAAGCGATTCGGAATTTTCGAATCAACACATGTATCGATGATCAAATATGGAAATATTCCTGCAGGTAGTTCAAACCAGAACCCTAACACAAACAATTCAATCTGAGTTTTAGGAGCAAACCATTTTTTACATCCATAAATAACGAATTTTGGCAGAAAAAAAGGCAATATTTGTGTCTCGTGGTCCCACTTCAGCAAGGCCGTTGGAGTTGCGACCTTGACACAGTTTCCATGAAATTGAATTTAGATTAAACCAGATAGAAAATCTTGGTCTAATCTATTGCTAATGTGTGAGGAGGAGAAAACGGAGCGCAATCAGGGTTGCTACACACAGCTCAGTGCATCTGCCTTATTTAGGATAAAACCTGGGATTTAATTGCTGGCTATGGCCGCCTCAGAGAAGCAGGAGTGCAGTTGTCTTTAAATACACGCCAGCCATTATCTGCCTCACCATCCGTCCATTAAATTGAATTCTCAGTGCCGCCTCCACCTGCCCTCTCGCACAAACACAAATATCAAGGTGACTCCTGAAGCTGGCTTTGCATAAAAGACCAATGTTGGCATTAAAGAGGAAGAAATCTTAATCCTCGGCTTTGGGGGAAAAAAACGTCCCACCATGACAGGACTGTAATTGCACTTGTCCTGCGACACTGCTCGACTTTTCGTTTCCATCGCGGGTAGTACCGGGTACCATTATTGAAAAAAAAACAAACTGCAACTGCGCTACAGGTACTCGATCGCCTCCACGTCCTCCAATGTTTGTATGTTTAGTGTCCCGTATGAAACAACATCAGGGCAGATTTCGTGCTGTCATGCTGTGACCCAGCCCACATCGAGGAGGAACGAAGGAGTAATTACAGACCGGCTCATGTCCATCCCCCCAAATCCAGTTGAAGGTGGTTGAGTCCGGGTGGACTTACCCAAGGCAGGCTCGGCGCAGTCTTTGTACTGCTCGGGCGTGCAGTATGAGGCGTCGCCTAGGGAGAGTTGAGAGGTGAAAATTAGGAGAAAACTCACGGCAGAAGGTGAGTCAAGTCGTTTCAGAGGAAACCGGACGGATGGAAAAATGGATGAAAAACTATGTCAGTCAGAAATTGTGGGAGGGCTTAGGCTTTCCATTTTATTTGAAATGATTTTTGAGTGTGGTCTGATGTACAAATTAACCAAACAAGGTAATTGGGGTCAGCTTAAAAGCTTCATGTTTGGAGGCCGCGGCTCAGGTCACATTTCAACGGGGACAATTTTTATGTTTGGATTTCCTGAAGGTCCCAGGAAACTTAAAAAAAGCAAAACTAAGAATCATCTTAATAACTGATCCCAGGTTCCAGGGCCCAGGTTGCTGATGGGTTGTATGTGTGCGCGCGTGTGTGTGTGTGTGTGTGTGTGTGTGTGTGTGTGTGAGGTTGCGTTAATCTGAGTCTTTATTTCAATCAATTGCAGTATATACTTTCTCTTTGTTGTCATTGTTTGCTCCCAAAAATAGCTTAAACAGCATGAATGAATAAATAAAGAAGCGAATAAATCATTGAATGAGTAATGAATATCCGCATGATAGAAGTACGTGAACAAATAGAAGGGACCGATAAACACCAGCAATTTCACAGATTACCCCAAAAATACAAGTATAAGAATATGGAACATTTTCTTTACTAATCTTAGTAAATGTTTTTTTTTTTCTGCGCTTTCTGCATTTTAGCATTTTTGCATGTAGCACACCGTGGACTTCCAAGAGTGAGGTTTCCTTTTACTTTGTTTTATTATTGTATTTTAACAACAAGCTGCATCTGAATCCATTGAGCTTCTTAATAGCTGGCCGAACCCTGCCTTTAACCATGAACGTGTTGGTTTCGAAAAACGGTTTCCAGTCGAGCTGGATCGGTCACTTCCTTGGCCTTGTAAGGACCATAAACAAATCATTGTGGTCCGGGCTGGGCTCGGACCGGCGGCGGGGCTCACCAGGCATGTGCACCATCCTGCAGTTGCAGTTCTCCACGATGTAGCGCGTCTCGCAATCGATCCTGCAGGCGGTGATGCTGTAGACCTGGAAGAAGCCGGACTCCAGCGCCTTGGACTCGCACTCTCCCCATGGAGGGGGCAGGTAGGTCAGCTGGGGGGGGTTGAAAAATGCTATATGCTAATATCTGGATATTTGGGTCTTACCAAGCAAAAGTTAGTTTACAAATCTGAATGCGTTGTTTTATGAGACACTGTGACAGTAACTTCACCATAAATCATATAAAAGTACAACACTTATTTCTGAGAATTTGTTTTTGAATGCACTGGATTGTTCTTTTGCATTCACTGTATCCGCATGTTTTATTTTGTTCTCTCATTCGAAATCCTTGACTTGAACATTATTCATGCGGGAAATCCGTATATTTGGCTGAAAGGTGCAGAGGGTGTTTGGGCAGCGTCTTCCGTGAAACGCGGCCCGGTGGAGAAAACAATTGGTAGGACTGCAGGAGAAAAACTGTCAGGCAGAGAAATCTCCCCTGATCAGCCTCACAGCACTGAATTTTTTCCTCGGGCTCCCGCAGCGCTGCAGGCTGGACGAGCAGATGAAGAGCGACGGAGGGACTGGGCGGCGCTTGCGCCCACCTGCTCCACGGGCGCCTGCCGAGCACATCTATTACACTTTTCCAAAATCCCCCCCCCCCCCATTGTCTTCGCTGTGCATCGGCGCTGATTCTCTTTGCCGTGCCAAAAGTAGACCGGAGGGTAAACACAATCCCTCGCTGGGACAAATCTGCTTGATTTGCCTTGGAACGGACTCCATTTTTGTTTTTTTCCCCGCCAAAATAGGCCGGGTCCTCCGGAAGGGCTCCACCTCTCCTGCAGATAAAAATCTCAGTGCTGAGATTTAACACAATAAATTCAAACACAATCTAAACAGCAGTTAAGGCTGCTGAATATTTCATGGCCTAAGAGCCGCCGGCTCATCCTAGGCGCCGCTCCTACTTTAAAAAAGCAAAATCAACCTTCCGGACGCCGCCGGCGAGTGCAGGCCGCAGACGCCGACATCCTCTGTATCTGGGTCCTGCCACCTCTGCAAACCCCCGGGGCTGACCTGTTCCCGTGCTGTTCCCTTCTCCGATTATTCCAATTAATCATACAATACAAGCCTGATATCACCTCTCCCCGAGTGGGACCTTCTGACCCGATTATGGTCTGTCTGATGAAGATCCGGGGCCTGCGTTCAGCTGGCCGCGTCCTTAATCAATATTTCACTGAGCGATTTTTCAAGCGGATTACGTTTGGACGAGGTCGCTTCGGTGAGCGGCCCGGGTCGGTGTCTGGAACTATAGAAGGTAGGATGAGAAGGCCGAGCCACAGGAAAAAAATGAAAAAACAAAAACCCAAATACCGTCCTGCTGCTAAAGGAAGGGGCGGGGAAGGAATGATATGAGTGATGTTATCATTAAGATTACTCTTTGTGTTCTCCAAAGCGGCGCTCTCTCGGCTCCGAGGCCGGAGGCTGAGGGATGGATGGGCGGGAGATCCGTGTCCTATTCCACCTGAAGCGCCCGCCCCGGCGTGAGAACTCGCTCGGCCCTCGTCCTTTACAACCCGTGACTGGATCCGGTCCGGCTTTATTTGCGAAATTAATTCATTTAAAGTCTGTCAAAGTCATTCTGGCTAGCAGGCGTATCAGATTGAAGATGAACTAATCACCCTTTTCCTTTTTTTTCCCTTTAAAGCAGGGTCCGCTGGGCTCCGTCCCCGAATCTTGGCACGCGATTATTCAGCCAAATTATCATCATCATTATCATCATTGTTATCGCTAATGTCGGGGACTTGTTTAAAAGTGCCCTCCGGGCTTTTCCGTAGGAGATCAGACAGATGGGAACTTTTTTTTTCTCCCGCCGTCCTCGCTTCTCTGACTGGACATTAAGTGTGGCGGTTTCGCATTTATCAGCCGGAGTTGATTTTACACCCCCCACCCCCGATGTGGAAGAGGATGGCTATTTTCACTGCTGGCGTGCAGAGAAGGGTCTCGTCTTCGGCCCACCAGTCACAGAACCGGGCTGATAGATGAGCTGAGACAGGAAACCCGGAGGCTCATTACCCGGGACTCTGGACGTCTCTTTCTCTCTTTTTTTTTTCAACAAAGCTAAATATTCCAGAGGAACACCGAGAGTTAAAATCGAATTCAGTCATTTTTTTTGTTTGTTTACTTCAGCCGTATCTGTTATTTCCAGCACTGTGGTCTAAAACCTAAACCAAATTCAGCGAGAAATATTTACTTCAATCCGGGAACACAGGAAAGGGCAGTCCGGTCACCTCTGCTTGGCGGACTTGGTTAAAAGTAAAAAATGACAGGGTGACCTCAACCTGATATTTGACGCGATTAGGTTTAAAAAGAATCGACACGCCATAAGCTTTTAGCTCTGTTGCCATGCAAGACTTACCCTCTGCTCCTGTGTGGCAACAAATGTCTGGAAGCCAGGGGCCACGCCGAAGCCCAGCTCGTGCACAAACGGGGGCTCTGCCTGGCTGTGGATCTGCACCCGCACGCCCGCCTCGAAGGCCGTATCCTCTGGAAAAATCATAGAAGGGATTCGGTTGAACGGAAAATATGCAAATGAGGGGACATGGGATAGGGTTGTTGGAAGGGGGTTCAGATAAAACACTTCAGGGAGCAGAGGAGCGAAAAAAATGCAGCTCCTGAGTTGGACAACCTTTCAGAAATCTCCTCTGGGGCTCCCGGCAAATTACGTTTGTTACATTTCTTCAGAAGTACTGGAAATGAAGTGGTGCCTCCACAAACTACATGGCTGTTTTGGGATGAAGGGAGCATGGAGAAATTGTTAAAATCCCGCCGCATGAAAACGCCGGCCCACCCAGGGACAACTCCCCCGTGGAGAGGTGGAGGCGTGCTGGCGTGGCGCTTGCCAATCAAACATCCGCAGCGGCGGGTTCTGTCCGTGGGAACGGCAGCGACGCTGGCTAACGAGGGGGACGTAAATCCTAACTGCCACCTGCGCCTGCTCAGTCCTTCGTGTTTAAGAACAGCGCTCCACGCCATAAAAGGGCCTCGGGCTGCCTTGCATGATGTCAAGTCAAGCGAAACGTGACAATTTTTTTCTTTTGAATCCACAAAATGCAGTTAGCATAAGACAGAAACGCATGATGCGTCTGCCTCCTTTTAGACTGCAGCTCTCCACACAGATTTATTTGGATGCTACTACAAATAAAAATGTTGTGATTCCTGTTTTATATTCACCATTTATCCTGAAGTCAGCAGGAGATGTGAGTTTATCAATGTGCAAGATCTTTGGTATTGACCAGTCATTTGATTCTTGCTCTTTTAGTCCCTGATAATTGGCACAGATATGATAATTATAGTTATCACGATGTTATTATCGCTTAAGACTAAAATGTAGGGGGTTAAATAGTGAGACTCTTGAGCTTGACCCCTCCTTGAGCTGCCACCTCATCGTGGTGGAGGGGTTAGCGTGTCACGATAATCCTGGGAGCTATGTTGTCGGGGGCTTCATGCCCCCAGAAGGGTCACCCAAGGCAAACAGGTCCCAGGTGAGGGGCCAGACAAAGTGTGGCTCAAAAGACTTCCATGACGAGGGACAACTTGGGACCTAGTTTTCCTCAGCTCGAACGCGGGTCACCGGGGCCCCCCCTGGAGCCAGGCCCGGGGGTGGGGCTCGATGGTGAGCGCCTGGTGCCCGGGCCTGCACCCATGGGGCTCGGCCGGGCAGGCCCCGAAAGGACAACGTGGGACCCCCTTCCCTTGGGCTCACCACCCACAGGAAGGGCCAAGGGAGTCGGGTGCAGTATGAGTTGGGCGGTGGCCGGAGGGGGGGACCTTGGCGGTCCGACCCTCGGCTGCAGAAGCTCGCTCTAGGGACATGGAATGTCACCTCTGTGGCGGGGAAAGAGCCCGAGCTGGTGCGCGTTGTTGAGAGATACTGACTAGATATAGTTGGACTCACCTCGACGCACAGCGTGGGGTCTGGAACCAGGCCTCTCGAGAGGGGCTGAACTCTTTGCTACTCTGGAGTTGCTCCCGGTGAGAGACGGCGAGCAGGAGTGGGCATATTGATTGCCCCCCGACTCGGCGCCTGCATGGACGAGAGGGTAGCCTCCCCCCGCCCTCGGGTAGGGGGACGGGTTCTGACTGTTGTTTGTGGCTATGCACCCAACAGCAGCTCAGTATACCCACCCTTCTTGGGGTCCTTAGAGGGGCTGCTCGAGAGCGCTCCCTTGGGGACTCCCTCGTTCTACTGGGAGACTTCAACGCTCACGTGGGCAATGACAGTGCGACCTGGAAGGATGTGATTGGGAGGAACGGCCCCCCTGATCTGAATCCGAGTGGTGTTTTGTTATTGGACTTCTGTGCTCGTTACGGATTGTCCATAAAGAACACCATGTTCCGGCATAAAGGTGGCCAGATGTGCACTTGGCACCAACGCACCTCTGGCTACAGTTCTTTGATCAACCTTGTGGTCGTATCATCGGACTTACGGCCGCATGTTCTGGACACTCGGGTGAAGAGATGGGCGGAGCTGTCAACTGATCATCACCTGGTAGTGAGTTGGCTCCGATGGTGGGGGAAGATGCCGGTCAGACCTGGTAGACCCAAGCGTAATGTGAGGGTCTGCTGGGAATGTCTGGCAGAGTCCCCTGTCAGGGAAAGCTTCAACACCCACCTCCGGCAGAACTACAACCACGTCCCGAGGGAGGCCGGGGACATTGAGTCCGAATGGGCCATGGCCATGTCCCGCGCCTCCATTGTCGAGGCGGCAGCCCAGAGTTGCGGCCGTAAGGCAGTCGGTGCCTGTCGGGGCGGCAACCCTCGAACCCGATGGTGGACCCCAGCGGTGAGGGATGCTGTCAAGCTGAAGAGGTAGTCTATCAGGCCTTTTTGGCTTGCGGGACTCCAGAGGCAGTGGACAGGTACCGGCAGGCCAAGCGGCATGAGGCTACAGCGGTCGCCGAAGCAAAAACTCTGCCGTGGGAGGAATTCGGAGAGGCCATCTAGAATGACTTCCGGTGGGTTTCGAGGAGATTCTGGTCCACCATCCGGTGTCTCGGGGGGGGGAAGCAGTGCTCCGTCAACACTGTGTACAATGGGAGCGGACGCTGCTGACCTCAACGCGGGACGTAGTAGATCGGTGGCAGGAATACTTCTCAATACTACTTCTCAGGCCTCCTCAATTCCCCTTTTTAAAAAGGGGGATCGGAGGATGTGCTCCAATTACAGGGGGATCACACTCCTCAGCCTCCCTGGCAAAGTCTATTCAGCGGTGCTGGAGAGGAGGGTCCGCCGGGTCGTCGAATCTTGGGGTTGCTCCGGGAATATGGGGTACCGACCCCCGTTATATGAGCTGTTCAGTCCCTGTATGCCAGGAGTCAGAACTTGGTCCACATCTCCGGTTGTAAGTCGGACTCGTTTCCATTGGGAGTTGGACTCCGCCAGGGCTGCCCTTTGTCAGCACCTCCAAATCTGAGAACATGGTGCTCAACCGGAAACGGGTGGAGTGCCCAGTCCGGGTCAGGGAAGAGGTCCTGCCCCAAGTGGAGGAGTTCAAGTATCTCGGGGTGTTGTTCACGAGTGAGGGAAGGATGGAGCGGGAGATCGACAGGTGGATCGGTGCAGCGTCTGCAGTGATGCGGACTCTGTACCAATCTGTCGTGGTGAAGAGGGAGCTGAGCCGTAAGGTGAAGCTCTCAATTTACCAGTCGATCTACGTTCCTACCCTCACCTATGGTCACAAACTGTGGGTAGTGACCGGAAGAACGAGATCGCGAGTACAAGCGGCCGAACTGAGTTTTCTCCGCAGGTTGGCCGGACTCTCCCTTAGAGATAGGGTGAGAAGTTCGGCCATCCGGGAGGAACTCGGAGAAGAGCCGCTGCTCCTCCGCATAGAGAGGAGTCCGATGAGGTGGCTCGGGCATCTGGTCAGGATGCCTCCTGGACGCCTCCCGGGGGAGGTACACCGGGCATGCCCATCTGGGAAGAGACAACGGGGAAGACCCAGGACATGCTGGAGATACTATGTCTCTAGGCTGGCCTGGGAATGCCTAGGGGTCCCCCCAGAAGAGCTGGACCATGTGGCTGGGGAGAGGGAAGTCTGGGCCTCCTGGCTCCGGCTAATGCCCCCCCGACCCGACCAAGGATAAGCGGTCGAAGATGGATGGATGGATGGACTCTTGAGCTTTGTGGCTTTTGAATGCTTATATTGCTTGCAGCGTCCTGTTTCCTGTGGCCCTACGATTCAGCCATTGAACCTGGCTATAAGCTAACCCAGGATGTGGAGTTGGGGATGCACGCTGGCATTTCCAGCATGCGAGCCAATCACAACTTTGTTAGCTTCAAATAATCATAATGAGCCGTTGCCGAGTTCCCGTCTGCCGGCAGCGCGGTCCACCCACCTTACCCATCTCCCTCCGTTTCATGCCCGCTCTCTGCTTTGATCGTTTCATTTGTAAACTCTAAGTTTCGCTCACTACTTTTACCCCGCAGCTGCTTAAAGAAACCAAAATATATATGTACAGTATGTCTATCATAAAGTCTAAAAGAGGCAGAAGAGAAAAAAGAAGGGCGGCTCTGTCGAGTTCAGAGCAATTAAATTGGGAGGGATGGAACGGATGGAGGGATGATGATAATGATGAATGGATGTTGATGAAGAGTGGATGGATGACTGGATGTGTGTATAGTTATATATATAGATAGATAGATAGATAGATAGATAGATAGATAGATAGATAGATAGATAGATAGATAGATAGATAGATAGATAGATAGATAGATAGATAGATAGATAGATAGATAGATATTTCTTGAGAGAGATGATGATGATGATGATGATGATGTTGAAGAGTATTATCTTTATCGAGGCACTGGAAGGGACACTGGGTTGTAAGGCATGGTTTAACGTCTTGTGTGCATAAATGTGTAATTTTAGCGACGGCGAACAAAGGAGAACCTTCAGGATGAGGAAATTTACTCATCCATCATGAGAGTTTCTGCGTGAGTCGCTCTTCGCATCTCCATGATAATACCGCTCCCTTCGTGACTCATTGTCGGAATAAAAAAGATCAATAGGAAAAAAATAGGAAAGAAGGATCTCTTTTCTCCTTCAAGGTGTTTGCACCGACGCTGTAATTTAACAGTAACAGCGGAGGATCACGGACTAACCCAGTGTGGTTAAAGCAGATTTAAATTGTCCAAGGATGGGAAAAGCACACACACAGACACATAAGAAAAGAAAGCTCAGACTTGCTATTTATTCCATTACTCTTCTGAGTGATGTGGCCGAGTTTGAAACGGGCGGCTTGTTGGGGGAAATAAAAAATATACAATTTGAGGTAATTAAAGGCGGCGGCTCTGCCGTGACTAAAAGGACAAAGCAAGCAATCAATGAATGGAGGGCGATATTAAATCAAACGGGGAAAGTGCCACCACGGGGGATGAGGGGTAAGGTTTTATTATTTCCCCCCCCCCTTTTTGAGAGAAAAACATAAAACACATTTCTATGATAAGATAATACCTCATGTTCCTCCCGTGTCACTCAGCGAGTAATAAAAGTGGATAAAAAATAGAGCCGCTGTTGTGGGGGAACGCAGCATAATTGGTTGCTTGGGAACTCCGGAAAAAGTCTGTTTCACGATTTAATTGTCGGTGCGAGGCGGTGGATTAATATGTGAGCCATGATGGCGATGTGTGTGTGTGTGTGTGTGTGTGTGATTACAATCTCACGCAAAACTCACCGTAACCCCCTGACGACCTGCGATGTGTTTGAGGAAGGCTTTTCTGTGTCATGTAGCTGCACTGCTCGGGGGCGTGCTTGTGGTGCTGGCGGGGGTGGGGGGTGGTGAATGAACGGGAAGACTTTCATCAACACAGCTTGGCAAATCTGATATGAGAGATGCCCGTCCAGTGTTGAAACTTCAAAGTAATTTCCTAAACAGGTCAGGTTGATCTAAAAATATACTTAATATATAATATTATCTACCTTTTGAATCCTTTTTACCATCCTAGTTCAAATCTGAAGGGGTGCTGTAAGTCAGCTGGATTCTTTCTGGGTTCATAAATGACTCCGACTAAAGAGTCTCACAAGTAAATTCTATTTCAGCTAATGTTTCAGAGGAAACAGTGAACCTCAAGGATTGACTTTTGGTCCAAGTTTATTTTCCACTTTCTGTAAACACATTCGGTGGTTCAGTGGTTGACTATGTCATTTCACAACAACAAGGTTCCAGACTCTCCTGGAATCTCTCATGGTTCTCCTACCTGGGTTCTCCCCATGTTCTCCCCCTCCCCGCTAACGTTATCTCCAGGTTCTTTGTTTTCCTCCCAAAGCAAAAAGACAGTCAGTATTCGAGACTCTAAATTGTCCGTAGGTGTGAACGAGAGAGTGAACAGTTGGATTTTTATATGAATGATGGGTTAAACCTCGCCCTGGCCCACAATGTAGGCGGGCATTGGCTCCAACCGTGGATAATCAATGAATGAATTGTAAAATACCTTTTGAACAATGTGTAAAAAGGGGGAAAAAAAACTACGTGCACAGCTGGAGTGAATCAGACATGAAAAAAATAAAATAAAATGAAAAAAGCATCGTGCCTTCACTGCGGCAGAGAAGCAGCAGGCTGCTCTGGACCCGCTCATCTCTGCATGCAGTGAAATCAAAAAGAAAAGAAGGTAAAATAAAAGAACGGAGACACAGTTTGTTGCTCCGAACCGCAACCTTTAGATTTATATTCCTCTACATCCGGTGAAAATCTGTCTTTTCAAGAAAACAGCGTCAGGATCCGTCGCATGTGTTGTTACGGCTGAAGGCGAACAGACTGGACAATAGTATGCCCGGCGAGGAGCGAGGCCGGGTATCCAGGCAACGGGTCATTTGTTCTCTCCCACTGCTCATTTGTCTTCTTCATCTCTGGCGTGATGTTTTTAATGCTGCTGGAGGATGATGAAGCGAGGTGGAGTACGGACCGGCCTACGGCAACGCGGAAGGAGCCACACTGTACTAAGACTCCGGGGAACTGACGGCCGACCCCCCTGGGTGATTGACAAATGGTTGTTTTGAATTCCGGCTTAGGCTGACTCAGCTCATTTCAGCTAATGAAACCAGGGGAAAAATGGCCACCATAAACTGTAGACACATTTCACATGGTGGCGGCGAGACTGCACCTCGCTCAAAAGGAAGGGATGTGTGTGTGTGTGTGTGTGTGTGTGTGTGTGTGCAGGGGGGTGTTCAGGTTCACGGAACCTCTGCCTGCTGTCCTTGAGAAGAACAAGGAAATAGGTGTGGTTCCTGATGATCGCGCCTCTTTGTATCAGTACTGATGGTAAAATATTTCACTTTGGCGAGCGGCTGCTAGCATGACGTGCAGTGCCAGGGGCTCTCCTGCCCGCCCTTCGTCTTGATTTGGAAATGAGCCGGCCGTTTGAACGCACAGTGATCTCTCGCTCTGCTAAGCGCTGACGGGACCTGAGACGTGCACATTGGCGGGAGATTATGTAAGACTGCGCTATTTATTACCAAGATAATTAAGAGGACCTGATGGAATTTATGTGCATATAGGAGACTGAATGGAAAACAGCTCTGTTACAGCCTCCTCTGAATCAGTTCCCTTAAAGTTGCTCTTTAAAAATCTGCTAAAATGAGTCCACTGGGAGAGGAGGTAATCGAGTATTTAATTGTAATTTGATCCAATGACTCAGAACTGCAGCGAGGAGGTGTGGTTGACCTTGGATGAAGCATTAGTTACCCAATAATAACTGTGTAGTAATAAAGAGACTGGATGCTCCCTTACATATATATATTTTTTCGCTGGTAAAATGGCATTCAGATCTCCGACGGACGGAAGTCCTCAAGGAACAGGTGTTGGTCGGGAGAGGTTCCTGGTTCAATTCCCTTCTGGCTTCTGTCTGTATGGGTTCTCTTCATGTTCTTCAGCCTGGGTTCTCTAGGTGAGAATGGTTGGATGCCTATGAATGACAGGTGGCCGGTACTGGTTAAGCCCCGCCTCTTGCTCCAACGTCAGCCGGGATTGGCTCCCCCACCCCCTGTTTAGACTTGGTTTTGATATCCCTGCGTTCAAACTTGGCAATACCATAAGTAACAGTGATAACATTCGATCGCCGCCTTAGAATAACAGTTTTCCAGCGGAGTGGCGACATACTGTTTCACCTGAAAATTGAATGTTCGAGGTAATTAAACCTAAGCGGCCCTTCACTCAAATCATCGAGCTGCATCGGGGCCTGACAAAGAAAGATCATCTCACGCATCGTAAAAAAAAAAATCACACTTTCTCCGGCTCCTTTTTTATGAGATACTTTTACATTTCAGAGACATTTTCCTGGGGTGCCGTGCTAATTATGTATAAGTTCAAGAGTGTGACTGTGAAATCATCAATGATGCCAGGGCTCGGCAGCGCGGGCATAGGAATAAAGGTTTTATTTCCCTTCAGATTTTCAAAGTTAATAAAATTAACTGATTGATAATTAATGATCAATATTAATTATTGATCAATAGGCTCCTCCTAGCCTGTCGAAGCGTTGTTGAGCAAGGCACTGAACCCCTGACTGCTTCCTTGGTGCTGCTAAGTGGCTGCAAAGTGCTCATAGTTTATCCATTAAATGCAGAGAGGAATTCCTTGCAAGGGATCAATAAAGTATGATAAAAAAAAATGTTAATTAATTAATTAACTAAATCTGTTTGCATCACTTAATCCTTACTCTTCTTTGTCCCATTATTTTCTTTCTGTATGAGCTAATCTACATGCTAATCCACTCTAAACACAGGGGATTGAGGTTTGATTCTGTCAAATGCTTTCACGTTCCAGAATGAATCTGTGGGTGGGCGGCACTGGAGAGACGTGTTTTCATTGGCCAGGCGTGATCTAGAACGGGCTAGCCTAGATCTTGGGTTTCATCAGATCAGATCACCAGCGAAGCAAAACTTCATAGACGTTAATAATTCGGCTCTGGTGACCTGATAAAACTCCGATTCAAGTCGCTAAGCTTGAATCCGGCCTGTTATAACTTGTCAGAATTGCCCCCCTCGCTATCTCGCCTGATCTCCAGTCATCGGTTAAAGAGCGTGGCGTGCAAGCAACTTGTTTTGAAGACGCTGACAGGTCTCATTACCGTTATCTCCTCCTGGATGAACGGGCGAAGTGGCTGAGCCCCGAAGACTGCAGCCGAAAAACCTCGCTGGAAAGTTTTCGTTCCTTTCCTGCCAACAACCGAGACTTTCGGAAAGTGGTTCCGACCTACCGATCTCAGCCGGTCCCAAGGAGAGACATCCGCAGCACATTAACGACACTCATTCATTCATTCATTCATTCATTGTCTACACTTCACGGCAGGGCAGGACATTTAAGCAAGAGGTAAGGTTTAACCTGATGGGATCATCTGTCAAACACAGTGTCTGCTGTCAATCATAGGGTCACATATACAGACATCCAACCGTTCCCTCAATTTAGTTACACCTATAGGCAATCTAGAGTCTTAAATAAATCCGGCGATTGATTTTGGACTGTGGGAAGAAGACAAACAACCTGGAGGGAACCCATGCAGAAAAGCTGCATGAATCTCACGTTACACCCAGGACCTCATCACGTTGGGGTGAGAAGGCTGACACCCAGTGAGAACCACAGTTCCGCCCTCTGCTGCCAATGAAAGAGTTAATACTAAATCATGAGCAAATGTGAAATCTGATGTTCCACAAACGCCTCTCCATTAACAATAGACGCTATAAAGAGTCCAGGATGTAACTACTAAGAAAGACTCAGATGTTTTTTTGTACCTAGAACCTTTGGTAGATAAAGTTGTAACAGTGCGACCTGACTCAACAGCAAGAGCCGAAGGCAGTGAGAGAGATACGATGAGCGGCATTAGGTATGTTGAGGCTCCCTGCGGAGCAGATGAGTAGAATTGAAGTACCTCTTCCTTTCAGCACGGAGTAAAGGTGTATAAGAATAATAATGATAAAAAAAAACATAGTAAATCTCAAGTAAATCTCCGTTCATAATAGATGAGCCGGTACCTGTGTCCCCCCACACGGGTAGGTACTCGTCCTGCTGGATGTCCAGCATGATCTCCAGCCCGTTTCCCGTCCCGCCCTTCATGGTGGTGCGGAGTGACTTGCCGTCCTCTGCGGCGTTGAACATGTAGCACTTCCCGTACCTGGTGAACACCTGGGGGAGGACACGGAGATTTAGCTTCTTAGTCACATAATCACGGTGCAACCAAGGAGTGCGCACAAATATTTAGGCATTTACACCAGGAGGAAGGTGTCCATTAAGTACATGTTAATGCCTATCATTAAAAAGAAAATTAAAGAAAGTTGGCAGGTTTGTGGTAAGGGCATTTTCATACGATCCTCTAATTATTTTTTTTTTATAGTCATTATTTTATTTTTCCCGCAGCAGCCTTCGCTCCTCAAACTTGCGCTCAGTCCTCGCTTGTTAGAGTCAGCAGAAGCATATAATATGGAAAATGTTACAAAAAGATTTGCCGTGCAGAAACTCAACAAGTACTGAAAAAAAAAAAAAAAAGAAAACAGAATCTGCATTCCCTCTAGACTCCGGGAATGTAAAAATACAACAGTTGGAGGCGACACACGTAGAGAACGGTTTCCTCTCTCGCATTCAACGACTTCCTCCACCTTGAGCCAACACATGGCCTCCGGTCGCTGATAAATATTACATAGAGTTGAAATTGCAGTGTACGGCTCTTTATATTTAGAAGCATAGGTATGTGTGTGTGTGTGTGTGTAAAACACAAATAACATATATAGCGAACTATCTATCTAACTATATGTTTCGATGCTGACTTTGCTGACCTGAAGAACACCATTCATTGGAAAAGGGTTGACATCTGGATGTTCCCTCCAGGAAAAGAGAACTTTTTAATGTGCTTCTTTATTCACATGGCAACGTATAAGGTGTTGTTCACTACCTAGAAACCACCGAGGCTCTGACGGAAACCGCTATGACACGAAAAAGCTGCGGATGCCAGAAATGTCCTTCGCCCGCAGACGATTATTTTCTCAGCTCGAGTCTGAGCAAGGATGCTGAGATATATCAGCCGCTGTCCTCGTCTGTCACCCACACCTTGTCCTGCGCAATTTGGCTGTCCTTTTCCCGCAGCGCTCTGATGACGGTTACCGCGCTTGCCCGCTCCGCCAACCTCATTTAGATAAGATCTCATCTGACGGGAGTGGAGATAATGAAAATAAGTTTATATCTATTAAATGAAATGCATGAAGGCAAGTGCGTTAAGGAAGGCATCTCATATCTGGAGTTATTCCCTGAAATTCAGCATCCCATCACATATAGGGACAACCAACCATTCACCCTCTAAAAGCCCTCATACGTACCACACTTAGACTAAGATTAAATGTCCTCTTGCACAGTTAGACATTTCCATGGCAGTAGAGCAGGAGTCGGGGTTTAACCTGTCAATGGCATGGTCACCTGTCAATCACAGGGTGACATGTAGGACTCGCGGTTGAACCGTTCATTCATCACATCTACAGACAATTTAGTCCACAGTGCTGACATTTTGTGCACTGTCGGAGGAAGACGGAGAAGCGAAGGAGAACCAAGGCAGTAACCCTCTTGCCTCGGGGCGACAGTGCTAAACCCTGCACAGCTGTTTCACCCCAAGACAACAATTCCCCCACCCACCCACCCTCCCCTTGCCCTTGTTGCCGGCGCTCTGTGCTTTCATTTTTCATTTTGATATCTTTTTCGCCCACAGAGGACATCAGGTTTGTTTTCTGGCCGGCAAATCTAATGTCCTCAGTTGTAATGTGTTATGTTTTTGAAACAGCCAACAAAACGAAAAGAAAAAAAGGAAAAAGCAAAGCTCCAGAAACAGACGATCTTTTATGAAATGAAAATAAAAAGAGGCGGCCCCCTCCCAGCAAACAGACAGTGGCCTTCTCACTGCCGCCTTTACCAACATGATTGATTGACTGGTTAATAAAAAACTGCCAGAGCGGAGGCATGAATAAAGAGGAATATAAAGTACCATATTACAGGTTCAGTCACCTCTGCGAAAAAGAAAAAAAAAACAAACCCAAAATGAGGTAGATACAGTATCAGCACAAAATAAATGATACAGCAGGAGTTCCCGGAGCATCGTGAAAAGAACATCAGATAAATATTAATGGCCCTGTCACTTCTTGTTTCCAGGTACAAGATGTACCCTTTTTTTTTCATGGATTATCCTCTTAGAAAAGAGGTGGCGAGCGGCGGAGGACCGGTGTCAGGACCGTTGCTCCTGGCATCACAAAGAAGCCGGTTTCCCTCAGCTGAACCTGACACTTTGATGCGGAATACCTGGACCCGACCTCGAGGCAAACGTCCGCTAATGAACTTCATAGAAGCAGCTGCCCGAACCCTTCGTGGCCCGAAGTGCTTTGTTTAACCTGTGCCCACTAATTGTTTGGATACTGTGGCAATGAGTGTTATTACCTAGCGGCCGTTCACGACTTGTTGTGTATACACACGCGGGCTTGAAGCTGCCTGGCCGGAGGGACTCTTCTTTGGCTCATGGACAAATGTTTTCATCTTTCTCAATGCGATTGGTTCCCCCGTGTCTGTCCTCGACATCTTCCTTGCCTATGACTATCAAATATGGAGGGATTACTTTCTGGTAGGGGAGGTGTGTGGCGGGCCGACGGGGCACTAGCCTCTTTTTTGTTGCTGTTGTCAAGGCTGATGTTGTTTGACAGACGGGTCACGCACCTGGGTCAACATCACATTAGACCTCCGCCAGACGGAGAGGCTCCTCCCGGGCCTCTGGACGACTAACAAACACCATGACAGCCATGTCCCTCATCTCACCCACCCTCCCCGCTACATCTACACCCTCATCACCGCCTCACCTGCTCCGGATCTGCCGCCTCAGGTGAAGCTGTCAGCTCCGAGGAAGTAATGAGGTCTCAATGTCTCGACCCCCTCCCCAGTTGGTTTTCCAGCAAGAGGGCAAATACATGACGTTTTGTTCTCTGCGTCGTTTTCTGCCAGTCAATCTGCACGCCCCACACACTGCTGCTAACCACCACTGACTCCTTTGTTTACAGTGAGGAAGTGTAGTCTCTACCACCCTGGGCCAAATTACTACACTACTATCAGGTATTTTCCTCCTTTGCCCACACGAGAGACAGTGATCTAAACATGAGATGCACTGATTTAGCTTTATTAAGCGTCTTAACACTTTAATTCACGCCAGGATGACACAGCTACTCACCTCTAATTAAACACCCTCTACAATTAGACACCCTCTGCTCCTCCCCTGCCACCCCTGGCGACATTGACATTCACAAGCTTTAGGAACGCCAACAGACATAATGCCAGATGGTGTGTGCATGCTTGCTGTGAAAGACCAAATAAAAAATACATAAATATATATTGATATGTATGAATATTAGTTTCCATGGTGACATCATGAAACCTGGAAACAGTAGCTGCCACCAAGATGAGGCGGTTTTGTGTGTTGTGTGCTGAGCTGGAGCTCAGGGTGACATATGGGACTGCTCCGGGCCTCCCTTCGGTCCCAGTGTGTCTGGAAGAGTGTAAATAAATGGAGGCGCAATCGGCCAAATGTTTCACCCGTATTCTGTCACTGGAGAAGCATTTAAGGCGATCGTTTCTGCTTGGTTTTTTTTCTAGCCTGTTAAAAACGCCTCGGAGTTCGATCTCCGTCGTCCTGATCATTAGGCCTTTCTACAACGCAAAAATGCCCCAAAAAGCTATAAAACACTGTGTTTTTGACCATTCTGATCACTTTGTTTTCTTTCACAACCTGCATTTCATAGATATATATATCCTTCTTTTAAATGCTTGTTGAGATTAAATGATTAAAAAAGTAAGTGTCTATTTGCCCAAACCTTGGACTGAAATTTCCATCACATGCGTGTGAATGTGATGGCCTGATGTCACACACAGGCCGTCTTTGTTGCAGTGCAGTTGAGTTCCGGCGAGCCGCTAAACTTCTGCCGATTGAAACGCCTTTGCACCGATCAAACGTGTCCAATTAGAATTCGGCGCTGCAGGTGCACGCGTGAGCACGAACAGCAAACATGACACGACCTTGCCAAGGAGCCTCCTGCCAGTGCGATGTCGGAGATGATGCAGTGGTTATTGTACATCCCTGACACAACGAAAGGTCAGTTGTCCACAGCCAAGCCTCCAAATGAAATAGCGTGCTCCCATTTACTCAAAGTCCTGGAAAAACAAAAGCAAGGCAGTGTGATTTTAATTTCTTTATCTCTGAACCAGCGTTGCGCCTTTTCAGAGAGATTTTCATGTTGTTAGGCTTCCTTCATGGCACGCCGTTTTTGTTATCAGCGCGTTGCAAATGGCCCGCGGACGCTATGCCCAAGAAACTGCCACGTTGGGGCTTCTGAAAAAGGAAATGTTATCTTTCCTTAATTTTCTACTGCCGTCCCTGTTGACCCCCGTTGTTTATCTCTCGGCGTCCATGTCACGGTCAGGCAATCGGACCGCTCTGTAGTGCGCGTCAGATTGACTGACACAGCGAATGGGTATTAACCGTGAGGAAAGGGCTTCGCCGTATCTGCCGCCGTGCCGATTCAGATCAAATATTGTCCGTCTTTTTCATGATTGGACTCGACTCGGGGACGCAGCGAGGCATGAAGGCTCCTCTCTGCTCACAATCAACACAAAGGAAAGCAGGAAAGCCGTCCAGTGCTTTGCTTTAGAAAAGACTGGATAATTCCTTTCTGCTTTGAGGGGAAACCGTACGCTGACTTTTAAGATTATTTCCCGTCAGGAGCTGTATTTTGGCGGACAACAATTCTAATCGATGAAACTTCAGTACTACTTCCTCCACTTGTATTTTCTCCACTATGGAGTCATCTCCGTGTCAGGGTGCTTTGTTGTCCCGTCCACTAAATGAAGTGAAAAGCACCTGAGTGCAAATTGAAACGTCGGACTCAAAGCACCGTCCAAACAGAAGCATCTCAGATGGTTGCGCCGCTTCGGCAGGTGCCGTCCACGGTCACGCTGCGCTACCGTACAACAAATCAATATCCATTACTGTCCAATCTGGAGGGTGTTTTATGATAACGAAGCAAAGCGGAAAAAAGCAATTGAATGGAAGTGAGTGGCGCTGACTACGGCGCAACAGAGCGCGCGAGTCAAGTTTATGAAACGGGCTGTTGAGCTGGGAGGCGTCCACTTGTTCAACACCACAGCTTTTAAAGAAGGCGATATGCTAGTATGAATAATGCAGTAGCTTAGCAACCCCCCCCCCCATGCGAAATATTTCACGTTGCATTAAGGAAACTCCGCCGTTTATTGGAACATGGCAGGAGATTTATGGAACACATTTATCGCCGCAGCCTGGTGTAATCTTTACTGTACCTGTCAATGATACTTTACTTTTCGCGGCGGCGCGCAGTGAGGACAAGGCTGTGATAGAGGGAAAGGATTGTGGTTGCCGCCGCTGTCCTGATATTTATGCTCACCGAGACGGCGGGAAAGAGAAGTCGAAAAATGAGGATAAAGAGATAAATGAGCACCGAGAAAATGAAGGGAGAACCAATCGTGGGCCAACGCTAAACATTTTGAAATAAGTAAATCAGTGCCATTTGTCGCGGTTACGCCCGGATTTCCCCAAGATCTGCTTTGTCTTTTGCTCCATTTCCAATTAGTAATGAGGCTTCAAGTAGATTGCGCCGCTTATGAGACAGGGAGGGGAAGAGCAGGGCATCCAGTGCCCGTCAGCGGCGCCACAGTCATCATATTAAAAAGAAGGCTCCCCCTTGACTGACATGTAAAAGAAAGAATCTTAACCTCCAACAAGCCAGCCGCCATTTTTCAACACTTCAAACGCTACTTCTGCTTTCTTTTAGGGGGCTGAACGCATCGGTTGCATTTCCATGTCGTCGTGGCAACTGCCAGAACGTGGGCTGGTGAAATCAATATGACGGCGAGTCGGGAATGGAAGGGGTAGGTGTGGGGGGATGTTACTCGGTTCTTATGTTGACACGCTCTGCAACGGCGAGCGAAGCAATGGCTAAACCTGCGGCGTTAATCTCTTTAACCCGCCATCTTTAAATTAAATTCACTGACAGGAAGTTTAGTCCCAGTCTGGCTTACGATTTAATGCCTCATTATTTACAGCAACTGTTTAGTTTAAAGAGAAAGGAGAGGGAGGAAGGAGGGGCCGGGGGAGGTACTGATGTCACACAACTGTTCTTGAAGGCTGTGTTAAACTTAAGCAACTTAGCCTAGTAATGAAAAATGAAAGAACATGTCAATGTTCTCCCTCTTCAGCGTGGAGAATGCGCTCTGCAAACCTTCCCCCGTGAACCGAGACATGAATTACATTTCTCTGCTGACCGTGTTCCCCCTTTGTTACATTTTTTGTTTTGTTTTGCTTTTCTGAAAAAAAAAAAAAAAAAGACAAACCAAAAACATCAAACGCCAGAAAAGCGAAGAGAAAAGAGATCCTGATCTCTCTGCTTCACCAGCCCCACCTTCCTGCAGACTCTGGAAAATTAAAGTATTCAAATGATGCGATGTGTTCGGAGGGCATGTAGATGAAGCTCCTCCACCCTCAACACACTAATGAACATGCACACACACACACACACACACACACACACACACACACACACACACACACACACACACACACAAATCCCAACCGATTCATCATAACACGCAAAGGTCAGTCATTATTTTTAATAGTCGCACGTCTCGCTGATGACCAGTGCGGCTCCGGCTCACCTGTCACAGTCTGCAGGGGCTGATGCAAGGCTGAGTAATGGAGGACAGGGTTGGGGGATAAAGGGGGGTGACTGATGATAGGGAAGCCGACTCATATGACCTGGACGACGTGATTGGCCTCCCTGACAATGGCCCCTGACACGGTGTCAGTTCCGCATTTACTGCTCGGCCCTCAGGAGAGCTGTTGTCAACTGGAATCACATTTCAATAACAACAACAGTATTTACATCATTATCATTATTATTATCATGATTATAAATAGTCATAATAGTAATTGTTGCAGTATCCTTTTCACTGCCATTAAATATAACTCATAGAGTATATCTTTAGGAGGCTGGAGTATGTAGGTAAACCTATGATAATAGTAGTAGTCGGAGTAGTAGTAGTAGAAGTAGTGGTAATAGCAGAAGTAGTTTTGAACCTTAAATTGCCCTTAAATATAACGAGAATACATCTTGAGGAGGTTGGAGTATGTAGGTGAGCCCGCTGTAGTTGTAATCCCTCTTGTTCTGATCCGGACAGAAATTGATTGAAAAACCTTACAGTTAAGATGATACTGATCGTTTTGTTTGTTTTTAACGGTTACAAGTAAAATTAAACAACCAGAGAGGGCCTGAGAAATGTCCAGAGTGAATAAGCATTCATTCGTTTTTTTTTCGTTTTATTTTACACAACTGAGCCCTCCATGAATTAGCGATCCCAGCTTCGTTTCCCCATAAAGTACAAACAATAACTCTGGAAAATTAATCCAATATTACATGGCGGCCCATCAGCAGCCTGCAGGGCCGGCGGGTCTGCAGTGCAGCAAAGCCGATGGTCCATGAAATAAAACAGACATCGATGGAATAAACCACTAATCATGCGGATCACTGACGGGTCTGGAGCGGCGGTTTATAGATTATTACAGTTTGACATATTATGATACGACAATAGGTATGTGTGTGTGTGTGTGTGTGTCCGTGTCCAGAGTCATGTTTTGCCTCTTAATTAAGAAATTCATGCCTGAAAATAATCAATTAGACTTCCAGCTGGAACCAAATTTGTGACAGAGGATGATGATGATTAAAATAACAATAATAATTTTTGTGATTGTAATTGGACTGAACCTAATTGGAAGATTGAAATGATGGAATGGAATTTCTATTGTATGCTCAAATGCTAATGCGCTTAAGAGTCAAACCACAGTGAGTGGTTTCCAGTGAAGTTATAGCCTGAGTTAAATTAAAAAAACAATACACAGGAATTGTTGTGTGATGACAAATTTCCTGGATTCACTGTTGCAGATGTTCGCAAAGATGATTCAGGAAACACAGACTGTAAATCTCCAGGGATTGTGGGAGGGGGTTCATTTGAGGCCTGTGCCCCTGTTGGCTACACAGATCTGGATGTTGGTGGTGGTACGTGATGGGGGGTGATATGCACAGCGTCGAGAACGAATAACGATACTGGTCCCTTCTGCTGCTTGGCTAATTTTACTGCTGCGGTAAGATGACAAGTGTCTGAGGCAGCTAAAATGTAATTGGGGAGCCGTCTGCAGAAATGAATTTAGCTGATCCCTCATTTATCCCCCCCCCACCACCACCACCACCTCCTCTTCCTCTCTCCAGCATGGGAGGAGGAGGGGGTTCTGGCCACGGCTCTCCGACGAGCGCACAGACCGAGCGGGAAGAAAACATCCCTGTAATGTCTCCATTGTCTCATTCGACAGCATGAAATTGGATGAAGAAACGGGTTAGCGGGCGTGCCAAACGCGCACACAGACATTTCCATTAGTTTGTCATTTTCAGACACGCGAACAGGAGAGTGGGAGGAGAGACCCTCTGATTCTGAGAGCTGATTAAATTAACGCCCGCAGTCCCGCGCTGAGCTTCTCTATGGGAGTAGCGCGAGCCAAAAGAGATGTAAGAGGAGCACATTGGCAGTGAGAGCCCCTTGACCCCCCCTGCCCCCATGACATCCAATCAAAAGGTTATTAGCTGTCGTGCAGGCATCCCTGTGCGAGCATGTGAGGGAACGGGGGCCGGCTGAGGTGTGAGCACAGTGAGACTGATGTTTGAAATTAGAATCTTCTTCTGTGGTGAAGGCAAGGAGGTGTGAGAAGCCATTCTCTCACCCACGTGTTATTCAGCCATTCCCTCCCTGCCAAGGGCCGCAAATGGTATGTCACCACGTTGTGTGAATACTGCAATTTCATGCAATTCCTAGCATGTCCTTCCACCTTAGGCTACAGGTGGTAAATCGTCCAGTGACACGACGGGGAGACAATGAGGAACCGCTGGACCGACGGGCCTTGGCACTGATAGACTGTCATCAGATAGACCTGTTATTTGGCCAGGAATCGTTTTGTTGTTTGTTTTAACTGCATTAAAATGTTAAACACGTTAAAGAATGAAACGTTATCATCGGTTTCTTATCAGTAATGCTTATTTTTGCACAAAAGTCTCGGCACAATTACAGAAATACCTTGACTTACTGGTTTAATCCGTTCTGTGACAGAGCTTATAACTCAATTTGCTTGTTCATCAAATTAAATTTCCTGATTAAAAAGAATTGAAACGCTCTCAATCCATTCCAAGAAATAACAAATAATTTATAAAAAACACATAATAATCCACAATAAAAAGAGAATGTCCATCGCCTGCCATTTATCCTGCACTCAGCATCGGGGGGATGCTGGAGGCTGCTGCATTTTTTTGGACTGTGGGAGGAAATTGTAGAACCTGGAGGAAACCCACACAGACATGGGGAGAACATTTAAACTCCAAACAGAATTGTCGGAATTGAACCTGGGTTCTTTGGAATATGAGGTCAAAGCGCTAACCCCTGTGCCACTGTGCCATCGGCAGCGGGTTTCATTTCGTGCTCTATTGCTTAACTTATCTTACTCGCGACACACTTAATGCTACACTGTATTGCTAAATGTAACTTGCAAACTCGGCTACACTTTATAAGATAAGATAATACTTTATTGATCCCCATAGGGGAAATTCGTATGTCGGAGCAGTGCAACAATAACAAAATCAAAAAGCCAACATTTAAATAAGTGCAAAAAAAGAAGAAAAAAAAGAAAAAACAAAACAAAATACACAGTTAGAAAAGAATGAATATATAAATGCGCAAACATATATATACACATATATATTCATCGTTCGTATTCCATTCTGTCCAGACCAATGTAGTGCGCACGTGTGGCAGCAGTGTTACTAGCTACAGTGGCTACAGCTAGCTCAGCTAAACAATGTGCGCTGCTCTGAAATGCTATTTGCAGATTGCAGACGTTCCATTTACAGCAACTCAAACCATCATTGATAAGTGTGGCTGAAAATTCAGTATTTCAGTTTGACTCAGAACAAAATACTCCATCAGGCAGGGGAGGTATTGTATCTGCATCCTCAAATACTTTTCTGACAGATGTCAAAGTTTTAAACGTTGCTCGTCCCGACAAACAGATCAGTAGCATTTGTTTAGTTGACTTGTATGAACTCTAGAAGTCATGTCTATTTCTGTGTATTCCCTCCGTGTGGACCAGAACATTCTCTAAAATCTCACTTAGTTCTGATCAATCCTCAATTTTTCCAGGATTTAGACTTTTGATTTCCAACTAAGTCTGACACGGCCAAGAGAGAGAGTAAGAGAGGCCCCGCAGTGGAGACGTCTGGGCTCCCTTCCTCTTCCTCACTGCAGGCTTCATACAAATTTCAGCCGGCCGCTACCTCCAGAAGCCCTTGACCGCCGCGCCCTCTTCAGCTGGGATTACGATGAAGACCGGGGGGGATTACAGAGAGGGCGCTCCCGGGAGACACTACCGGTAGGTCGGATGAAATCAAACATTCCCATTCCAAATTCAATTTGACCTCCATCTTTGTTCTTGTTATCGGAGCTCCCCTTTCTTTATTATGCACAAAACCTATATATACATAGATATACAGTGTATACACAGGTAGGTTACAGGAGTATCATGTACATCTTTGTAAGTGTAGCAGTAGAAAATACTCAGCCGACTTATCCCATTTTTCACCTCTTCACATTCATACCTATTTTATCGAGCTTTTATTTTCTACACATTTCTGCCTTTTTTTTTCTTTGATAAGTGATGGTTTCCTGCTACTGCTGTATGGACGCCAATTCTGCAACCGCAGGATTAAATAATGGATTATCTTATCGTATTAAGCGCATCCAGGAGTCAGCAAATACATAAAACATGGATTTCATTCCATCCGACGACGGATTAAATCATGTGAATGAATGAATGAAATTGGGAGGTGTGTGTGGAGGGAGGGTATGTGGGTTTATCCAGCTTTACAATAACCTGATAATTAAATGCAGAGGCAAGAGTCTTGCCCCGTCTCCTTATGCCAGCATGATATCGTTCATCCATTCATTGTCAATACTAATATGGTTGCCAATCCCAGCTGACACTGTATCAGAATCTGAATCAGAAAAGCTTTATTGATCCCAGAGGAAATTTCATAAATGGAGGGAGAGCGCAACAACTGTTTGAGTGCAAATTGCGACTCGGTTACAGAATGACAATTAAACATGTATGAAAAGGAAACGAGTTGGGAAAGGAACCCCACCTCCCCCTTGTGGGAGGATGTCGGGGCTTAGTTTAATGCAAACTAAAAACCGTTACATCACGTTATTAATGTGTTCCTCTGGACAAATTGTTCTTGTTTAAGGCCAATAAAGTATGATGGTAGAATCCAGTCCTAGTCCACTTATCTATTCCACCACACTTTGCACTACTAAAAAATACATTTCATAGTGAACTTAGAGCCCATCTGTTGAACATGTAATATTCTTATATATATATCTTCTTCTTTTCCTTTTGGCTTTTCCCTTCAGGGGTCGTCACAGTGAATCAACCTTCTCCATCTAACCTATATTCTCTGTATCCTCCTCGCTCACAACTAACTTCATATACTCCCTCACTACGTCCATAAATCTTCTCTTTGGTCTCTCTCTAGACCTCCTGCCTGGCATCTCTAATTCCAGCAACTGTCTACCAATATATTAACTATCCCTCCTCTGCTCATGACCAAACCATCTCAGTCTGGCTTCTCTGACCTTCTGTTCAAAACTTCTTCATCTCTGCCGCCCGTCTTTTCGTCATTGTCACTGTTTCTAGACCACACAGCATCGCTGGTCTCACCACTGTCTTGTACATCTTTTCTTTCATTTGGGCTGATATTCTTCTATCACATAGAACCCCTGACACTTTTCTCCACCCATTCCAACATGCTTGAACCCGTTTCTTTAACTCTTTTCAACACTCTTCGTTGCTCAGGACTGTTGACCCTAAGTACTTGAAATCCTCCAACTTCTTGATCTCCACTCCCTGTAGCTTCACCGTTCCATCCGGGTTCCTCTCATTCACACCCATATATTCTGTCTTGCTGCAACTACCCTTCATTCCTCTCCTTTCCAAAGCATATCTCCACCTCTCAAGATTTTCTTCAACCTGTTCCCTCACTACAGATCACAATGTCATCTCCAAACATCATGGTCCATGGAGATTCCTGTCTAACCTCATCTGTCAGCCTGTCCATCACCACTGCAAACAAGAGGGGGCTCAGAGCTAATCCCTGATGAAGTTCCACCTCCACCTTGAACTTCTCTGTTACACCTACAGCACACCTCACTACTGTCTCACAGCTAGCATACATGTCCTGCACTATATCATCAGGACCAACTGCCTTTCCATTCTTCATCCTCTTCAGTGCCTTCCTCACCTCACCTTACTAATCTCTGCTACTTTGTGTCTACAATAGTCACCTCTTCGGCCCGCCCCTCTCTTTCATTTTCCCCATTCATCAGCTCATGAAAGTACTCTTTCCATCTTCCCATTCGAGAATCTGTCAATACATTTCCCTCTCTATCCTTAATCACCCAGACCTGCTTTACATCCTCTCTGTCTCTATCTATCTGTTTTGCCAACCTGTATCAATCATTCTCTCCCTCCTTACTGTCCAACCGAGCATACAAGTCATTGTACACCCTTTACTACCTCTATCTTTACCTTACATCTCACTGTACTCCTGTCTGTTCTCTTCAGTCCCCTGAGTGTTCCACTTCTTCTTTGCTAACCGCTTTCTCTGTATACACTCCTGCACTTCCTCATTCCACCACCAAGTCTCCTTATCTACTTTCCTTCCAGATGACACACCAAGTACTCTCCTACCTGTCTCCCTGATCAAATCAGCTGTAGTTGTCCAGTCATCTGGAAGCTCTCCCTGACCACCCAGAGCCTTTTTCAACTCCTCCATGGAAACCATACAACACTCCTCCCTTTTCAGCTTCCACCACTTTGTCCTCTGCTCTGCCTTTGTCCTCTTGATCTCCCTTGTCACAACAGTCATCCTACAAACCACAATCCTATGCTGTCTGGCTACTCTCTAACCTACCACTACTTTTCAGTCACTGATCTCTTTCAAAGTACCTCCGCTACACAAGATGTATTCTACCTGCGTTACCCTGTGTTCCTGTCTTTTCTGGAAAAAAAGTGTTCGCTACAGCCATTTCCATTCTTTTTGCAAAGTCTCCCACCATCTGTCCCTCTGCATTCCTATCCTGGATACCAAACACGAGCATCACTTCTTCATCACCTCTATTACCTGCCCCCACATGTTCATTGAAGTCTGCCCCAATTACCACTCTCTCATTGCTGGGGATATCTTGCATCACTTCATCTAACACATTCCAGAACATCTCTTTTCCCTCTAACTCACATGCTACCTGTAGGGCATAGCCACTAACAACATTGAGTATCACACCTACAATTTCCAGTTTCAGACTTATAAGTCTATCTGACTTATGTCTATTATTTTCATCTCCAGATCATTCCTAACAAACTCCTCTTTCAAGATAACTCCTACTCCATTTCTCTTCCTGTCAGTGCCATGATAGTGCAACTTAAAATCTGCTCCCAAGCTTCTGGCCTTACTACCTTTCCATCTGGTCCCCTGGACACACAGTATATCCACCGTCCTTCTCTGCATCATGTCAACCAACCCTCTACCTTTTCCTGTCATCGTCCCAATATTCAAAGTCTCTCAGTCCCAGACTCTTGCCTTTCCTCTTCTCTCTCTGCTTCCGAACACATCTTCCTCCTCTCCTTCTTCGACCCGGGCCTCGACTGATCCGGTATGACATTCATAGGTTTTATTCGCATATTTGATTGGTATCGGCAAAAAGTGTTATGCCGGATGCCCTTCATGTCGCAACCCTCTGCATTTATCTGGGGTTGGGACCGGCTCAGCAAGGCACTGGCCCGTGCTGCCCTGAGGCTGCATTTCTTATATATATATATAGATATCTATCTATCTATCTATCTATCTATCTATCTATCTATCTATCTATCTATATATATATATATATATATATATATATATATGTGTGTGTGTGTGTGTGTATGTATGTACCTGTATATAGTAATTGACAAATACTATTCACATGTGAATTCCCTCAGGCACATTTGTCAATGCTCACAGAAATTCAATGCTGAAGTGTAAATTATTTAGATTTGTGGGACCCAGACATTGCATCCCCCTTGAGGAGTAAAGGTTAGTCACGCAGCATTAGCTTTCAGCGAACCAATGCAGACATGATTTTCAATTAACTCTCTCCGCCAGCCCAAAACTAAAGGTACTGGTGATCTTTTTTTTTTTTTTTCTAGCGGGCTGATTCTGCAAAGTGAGGCGATTCCAGGAGTAGGTTGTGAACTGGCTCCCCTGATGAGGCTCAAGCCCATCTGCCAGCCTCATCCTTCCATCTGTTCCGCAGACGTCCCCCATCCACTTTCCATCTTCTTTACCCTCCGCAGTGCCGTGCTTCACCGACCAGGTCATTTTCACCTGAGCCGGAACAAATTTGCGCAGCAGTCTCTTGTTGACCCAGTAAACTTCCACATCTCATAACTTGAGTTTCTTTCTGCTTCCTAACCAAAAGAGTTCCAATGAACCCCAACCAAGAGCTTATGAGCCCCCCCGCTCCCTGCCGCTCTTCAAAATCAGCCTTTGGTGTACGTGGAGCTTCCCCCAGGAGATCCAGATGCAGTACATCGAGTACATCCACACTACAACGCCGCTTAAGAAATATTTTCGGTATATATAATGCTATTTGTGGATTTAATGGTTTTTAACAGTGTTATTGAATTCAAGGACAAGGATGCAGATATCAGGATGGATCGTTTCCAGGGATTAATTATGCTGGCCAGTCATTGGATTTTATGCAGATTTGCATCAAGACGCAGAAAAGATCACGAGAGGAACTCACGTCTTGCATGTTTGTGGTGCTGCAGACGACGGCCATCATCACGCATATGATGAGAACGTGCAGAGGATGCAGAGGAGATGGGCACCAATAAGAAGACAGATCGTTACCGATCTGTGGGAAGTGTGTGTGTTTCCATCTCCCTGGGGGTGCAGTGAAAAGACAGAATCATTTCTATATTTTTGCTTTTTATTTGTCACAGTGTGAAGTGCTTCCATGAAATATCTTCACGGCGAATCGGCTGATTGTTCCGGCTGTCAAAATCCGTCCAGTGTCATCGTGAAAGCATGGCAAGTATTTCAAGAGGCATCCGAGATCCAAATCCTCTCTGATACCAGAAAGTTTTTGTCAAAGTATTTACTTCCTGCAATCATCTCTGGATGAGGTGTTCTTGACGGCAACAGCAGGGGCCCGAGCCAGTCAGGCGTTAAACTCAGATTGCTCTCGGACTCACGGGGGGAGCTGATGCGAGATGTGTAATCCTGCGCAATTTGGTTTTTATCGATTACGGCCTCACCAGCTGTTTACCTTGTGACCTCTTCACGCAGTGCCGCTAATGAGAACCGAACGTCCCGCTGAGGCTTTGGAAACTAATTTCTTATTTTCGGGATAGAAACGCGGTCAGGTGTCAATTTTTTTTTTTTTTTGCGAAATAAAACAGAACGAAGAATTATTCTTAATTTGCAGGCCCTTTTCCACATATCAAGTCTTCTCAGGGAAGTCGGGAAAATGCTAAATACGGCGTGATGGATATGGATTTGGAGCTGAAGGGTAGGGGGGTTCAACAGCAGCTATTAATACTGAGCCTGATTCTCTGAGAGGAATGAATGCATGAATGAATGAATGAATGGAGGAATGAATGAATGAAAAGGGAAAAGTGGCTCCATTCAGTCACGGACAGTTTCAGTCTTTGACAGAAACCAAAGAGGCGTTGAAGATGGGAACCTGAGCCGGGAGCGCCAGAGACGCTATGATTTTCTTGTTTTTCCTTAAATTGGCTAGAAGAAGAGGAGGGTCCGTGACAAGTGTTGTAAAACTGCCCATGATGATGAAGATGTCCCATGGGGACTGTTCCTCTCCAGGAAAAAAATGTTTGATCAGGCTATCAGATCAAGTTTCTGCCTTGGTTCTCCGAAGTTGGGTTTCACCCATGTTCTCCTGCCTGGGTTCTCTCCAGGTTCTTCTCCACAGTGTGGAGTCTCCATGTTAGTCTCCTGGGTTCTTCTTGAGTTGTGTCACCAAGTTCTCGTGCCAGGGTTCTTTCCATGTTCTCCTAAGTTGGATTCTCTCCAGGTTCTCCTGCCTGGGTTCTCTCTTTGTGGGTTCTCTCCATGTTCCTCTAACTGAGAACTCTCCAGGTTCTCCGTCTTCCTGTCTGTATGTCCACTGAAGACTCTAAAACAGTCCGTGGTGTGAATGAGAGGGTCAATGATTGTCTCTATAAATGGCTCTGTGATTGACAGCTGATCAGGCCAGGTTTAGCCCGCCCTTCAGCTCAGTGACAGTGGGGAATGGCTCCACCCCCTCCCAATCCAGAGGGGGAGGCTGAGCATTCGGCCCATTTCATCAACATCTGAAGTGCTTCTTAAAATCAGCGGCTTCGTTGTGTCATCTTGTCCATTTCTTGAATGTTAATAAAGGTCTGTAAAGAAGAGGAAATCTAATTGTTCTGTCGCACGCAGCGGGCTGCGGCTCCACTCAGAACGCCCTCGGTCAAACTAGGAGATTCATTAACTGCCTCACTGCTCTGATTTTTCTCTGGATCTCTGGCTTCTCTTTAAATCACACTGCCGGAAGCAGTTCCACAGTCAGACATGCAGATCGGCCTGTTCAGCAGCGACATCCCAGCGATTGGAAAGTTGACATGTCTGTTAGTTTCTATTTCTGATAATTCTGTAGTTGGTGGGGAGGGAGAGCTGTTGTCTGAACAAATCTAATGCTGAGGCAAAATGAATGGTATTGCTGCAGAGTTCATCAAAGAGTGATATAAAAACGGTGAATCGTCTGCGAATCATCTACGTAATGTTACATCATAAGGGGGGGTTGAGCCAAATTTAATGATAAGCTCATCCGGTCATTCATTCATTGTCTGTTGGGCTTGTCCTACAAAAGGTTGGCAGTCCCGGCTCAGACCGGAGAGAGGCGGGATTTAACCTGGATGGGTCACCTGTCAATCGTATAGAGACATCCAATAATCCAGTCTCTCATTCACACCTATGGACAATTTGGTCTTCGATGAACCTACTGACTGTTTTTGGACTGTGGGGGGCAAGACGGAGAACCTGGAGAGAACCCAGGTAGGAGAACATGGTGAGAACTCAGGCAGGAGAACATGGAAAGAACGGGTCATTACTGATTCCGGGACCGTGCCGCCACGATGACTTCGATACAAACAACATCAGTTGGACAAAGGGCATCTCTCTCAACTGATGTTTTATTTGAAAACTGCTTTTGATTAACTTAATTCATCTGAAATGAAGGAGTTGGCCAAATAAGAGGAATCTTGACAAACGTGTGCACACACACACACTTGATTTTAGATCCCAGATTACTTATCGGATTGTTTTCTAAGGAAAAGCACCATTAATTATTTTCGTTACTGTCAGCATTTCAAACCAATCTTTGACAAGTGTGTTGATTAAAAATGTATTGACCGACACCAAAAGTTACGGCCCACCATTTTTGTAATCGATTGCTGGGAACTTGTCGCAGGCGGCGTGGCTTGTCTGAGGATTCCGGAGGCGAGAGGCGAACGGAAATGAAAAACGGCAAAAACATAGATTAAAATGACGTTAATTATAACGTAGTTTAATTTCATCAATAGACAACAATGGCAGATATCGACTCCTGCTGCTGCCGACAAAAACGCACTTTTAAATACTGCAAAATGTGATTAGGACAACCCCGCCACTCCATCCCCCTGCGCCGCTTTTTCAAGATCGGAAGAGCACACGTCTGA